>OZ007560.1:205883828-206145828 GCA_963931875.1 Pollenia griseotomentosa
AATCATAAACCATTAAAGAATGTTCTCAAATAGAAAATACAAAAAATCTGCAATTAATTATGAAATAATACAGGTGGCAGCACTAGGACAACATATACAATATTACAACAAAAATGGAAATTTGTCCGAATACGTCAAAATTATTTAAAAAAAAAAATTACATTGTGGGGCACCACGTGATGAAATAAATAAATTTTTACTCAATGTTTATTAAATAATAGTACATCTGTAATTTTATTTAAAATAATAAAAAACTCCAATAAAATACAATAATCACCACACAAAACTTAGACTTTTTGTAAACATAAACCAAACTTTATTTGGGACCTATGGTAAACTATAGAGTGATCTTCAAGAAATTTGACAGTGTGATTTCTAGTGTTAAAAAACTGACACATACCTAATTTTTCTACCCTCCACCACAATTAGTAATTAAGTTTGTCATTCCGTGTGAAACTTTTTTACTATTCTTCTCAGACCCCATACAGTGTATATATTCTGGGTCCTTGATTAATTCTAAGTCGATCTGGGTTATTAATACACAAAATCCCTAAAAACGTGGGAGGTATTGGATTAAAAAATTAGTACAAATAGCTTCGATAACAATAAAGGATATCCGAATAAAGTGGGCGAGGTTGAAGAAATGTGCGCGGCCTTAAAGTAACATTTTTGTTTATTGCGGGGTTGATTAAGCTAGTACATGTGTGTATATGAATATATGTATATAATAGGCTTTTGCACTAAGTACATTTAAATTCAAAAACATTTGCCTTTTAAAAAAATCTCAGAGTAAAGCTAAGTACAAAAGGAAATCAAAGCAAATAAATTAAAAACAAAAAAACACAAAGAAAAAAATTATTCTCTTCATACGCTCAGAGTTCTTGTATTTACTTATTCTTACTCACTATAAACAAGTCAAAGTAAACATTTTTTTTGCTAATGTTCTGTAAGTATTTTGCAAGATTCTTATTTTACCATGTAGGTATTATAAGCAATAAATGCAAGCAATGGTTATTGCTTTTAAATTTGTCTTATTTGCAGATTATTACTAATTTTTAAAAGAAAAACTATTACTTTGTTTAACCGCTATTTATATTTTGTTTTTTTTTTGGTAATTTTTATGGTTTTAATACAGTATAGTTGAAACAATTGTATTGTTAAGATTTTAAAATTTTAAAATTTTCCCACGCAACTTATGGCTTTTGTAAATTTAAATGTCGATATGTATGTAAATATTTTTACAGAAATTCTCTTGGTTTTTATTTTTAGCATTCATTAAGCATTTAACTTTATGGAATATACATATGTACATACCTATCTAGGTATATGTAACTATTGATATGTTGATAATTTGTTCTTAAAATAAAATTAAACAAACGCGAAATCTCATAGGTACAAACAAAATAAAACTTCAAAAATACTTAAGTATTTTAGTAAATGGTTTAAGAACTTCTTGTCTCAACTCCAAACATTTGCATGTGCTGGTTTTTATTTTGCTTACTTCTTACCATGCTTATTTCTTACCATGCTTAAATATTGCTTTATTTATTTCGGCCAGAAACAATATTTATTGTTTTTGTGTCTTATAATAGAGAACAGAAATTTGCTTTATAAAGAGAAGGTATAATAAAACAAATACACGAAAAAAAGAGAATGTGTTTAAGTATTTGTTTTTTTACTTTTGCAAAAGCCTAGTATATAAATATGTATTTTTTTTTTTTTTAATTCCCTAAGCTAATCTCGCGAAGCTCAACGCCACACCATGATGAAGGGTAAATAAGATTCGGCTTAGCAGAATATAGCACTCTTACTTGTAGTGGATTGAATTGTAATTTCGAAACGAAATCACACATTT
Organism: Pollenia griseotomentosa; assembly: GCA_963931875.1. Classification (NCBI taxonomy): domain Eukaryota; kingdom Metazoa; phylum Arthropoda; class Insecta; order Diptera; family Polleniidae; genus Pollenia; species Pollenia griseotomentosa. The sequence goes on from OZ007560.1 coordinate 205,885,684, forward strand.
ATTGGTGCTTTTCTTGGGTATTTTTCTTAGTCTTAAATTCGTCTTAACTTTATACTTAAACTTTATTTATACATTAGCCTGTAATCATTATAAATAATTAATATTACTGATGTTTCCTTTTTTTGATCATAAATAAATAAAAGAAAAAACTAAAATATAAATAATAAAAAAGACACAGACATAATTTGTTATATAACAAGCAGACAGAGAAGAAACATTAATAATTATTTTATCAAATTTTTGCTGCAAAAAATAATTGCCTGCTATTTTTTTAAGGATTTTGTGTTTTTTTATTAAAGCATATTTTGCTAAATTAAGTTCAAGGTTAATTCAGAAGAGCAGTCAGTAATTTAGCTTTTAAATTAATTGCATTTGGAACTTTTTTATAAATCTTAATTTCGCTTGAAAGTCATATACATATTTCGGTAAAGAGCAATAATTTTTAATTTAGAAAGTAAAAGTGCTGGAGTTGAACGTCAAATCTTATGTACCTTTCACCGTTGTATTCAAAAGATTAATTTTTTAGAGTTTTATTTTGTTTTGCTTTGAGTTCAAAAACTTGTTGGCATAAAAAAATAAAGATTTAAGTGAACATTATTATTATAGACCTACTAGCTGTTTGGTCCCTGGGCTGCTCAGGATTTTCTACAAAAAAAATTAAATACTGGAGAATTTTGCTAAAACCTTCGCCCCAGCGCGTCCTACCGGGTCAAAATTTTATTATTTTTATTTTGTTGTGAATTTGAGCCAAACCGTACCATACACAAAAAAAATTTAATATCACGATAACAGTGCCACCTTTCTAAATTAAACTTAAGAGAAACCTGGCTTTCGACCAGGGCTGCCAGGTAATTTGTTCCTTGTCCACAAATCATAAAAAATAAATCCCCAAATTAAAAAACAAAACCTTAAAAATTTAAAATTTTTTGTGTTTCTTTCTGACCAATTTAAAGTCGTTTTTTTTTAAATATAATAAGAAAAATTATAATAAGAAATCCCCAAAAATCCCCAAATAAAATGTTTAGTAAACAAATTCCTTATTTTGTTTGTAGCGACTAGTTTCGGCATGTTTTTAAAAATTATTTTTATGCGATTTCAGTGTGGAATTACAAGCAGAACAACATGCGGTTTTTGGAGACGAATGAGCCAATTTATAAGAATTTTGAGCTTGTTCAATCGGTTTTAGCCATCCTTAAAATCAACAATAAAAATAAATATATCCGTCATTTATTTAATACTTCGATGCATTCTTTTTCCCAACCTTTATTATATTGTCTTCGTATTAATTTATTTTTGAGGAACACATATTTGCTTAAAAATTGTCTTTAAAAAATCAAAAATTGTATGTGTTGTCAACGGTTTTAGAATCTTTTTTTTAATTCTTCCTTTTCAAAGCACTCACTCAAGAATAATATCATAAGTTTATTAAGTACCTTTAACACACTTAACAAAAATGGTAATCCTAATTAGGACTCTTTACACCGTATTCGGTGTTGATAAGAGTAAGATAAAAGTTTTACTACTTTTTTTGTAAATAATAAAAAGGGAAAATATATTAGAGATGTGTAAAATCCCCAAAAAATCCCCGAAATTTGTTAAATACCCAAAAAATCTCCAAATCCCTAACTTTGGGAATAAATTTCCAAGTCTGGCAGCCCTGCTTCCGGTATAAAGTTCAGGACTGTCAATCGGCCAAGCGGTTCTTGAGTTCTAGGAGCACGTACACGGGACACACATTTTTATATACACATAAAGATTAGCTTACTTTTCTGTTTATCAAAACTTTTCGAGTAAAGTACCTTTTACTTGAAAACTGAAAAATATTGTTCAGCAGTTTTTTATTGTTGCTCTTCAGGCTTCTCACGGGGTATGACATTAAGGTTTAATGTTCTAAATTAAATGTCTGCTGCTACCCAGAACTCATTTATAATTTTTTAGACCGTTTATTAAATTTGTGGCAAGAAATAAAAGCTGGTGTTCTTGTTCCTACTCTTATTTGATATAGACTTCCGATTTACCTACAGACGACAAACTAAACATTTTTACATTTACAGATGATACAGTTATTCTTTCATCTTTCTACGAAGAGACTCGTCTAAACCCTAATGCTCTTCTTAAGTCAAACTAACTTTTAATTGTTAGTTTTAGGATTGACCTACTACGATATAAATTTTAATTGTTAAAAACCTCACTTAAATTATATAAATTGTACTAACAATAGAAAAACTTCATCCAATAGTTTTTCTTAAATATGAAGAATAATATTTTTATTCAACATCTTATATGCATTGTACGCAGAAATCACAAACTTTTTTTATTATTTTCTTTCTAAAGATCCAAATCGTATAAAATGTGGCCTTTATTTCATAATCATCATTATTATTTTGCAAGTATTTGTACGTATAAAATGTTTACCTTATACTTCTGGCTTAAATTACCAAGAATTGCTGCTAATAAAATAGCAAAAGAACAAAAGCGACAACAACACCAGCAAATTTTGAAAAAAAAAACAAAATTCTAACACAATGAGTTTCGAACAAAATGATTAAGTGGAATGAGAACAAGAAAATTTTACAAAATATCATGTTTTATTAAAATCTTTTATTATCTCTTCTGTTCTCTTCATTTTAACATATCTTTTGCATCTTTTGTTTTTGTTTTCAGCAGCTCCATTCGGAGTATAGGAGCACTTATCGTTGGCATGAATTTACTGGTAATTCGAGGCCAGAAGTGGTGCGGCGCGCCCCAGCGCCAAACCAAAGTCAGTTTATGGGTAAGTTTAAGTTAAACACTATTTCAATTATTCTTATCGTTAGTTTATTCAAATATAAGTAAAATGTTTGTACAATTGGATTGATTTGCTTTATTCGATAGTAACAAAAAAAAAAAAAAAAAAAAATATTGCAATTAAATGTATGAAAAGAACTATTGATATTGAATATTAAAATTAAATTTGAATTTTTGTATGTGTGTAAATTATTTTTATTTTTTTTTTTTTGTATATTATTCCATTTCGTTTTGCAGGTGCCACAAATGAGCCACCATTACCACGTAGAAAAAAGTGTCCAGAATTAGCGTATAAATCGCATGAATTTATTTTAGGTTCCGAGTATCAAGATGCACGTAGTAATGCAGCAAACCGTATGGCCAGGGTAAGTTTTAAACACATATTATTATTTAATAAAAGAAGTTACTTAAAAGACTTTGGTTTTTTCACCGAACTGTCAATGGCTCCTTGTCAAAATTTTTGATATTTCTTAAATCAGGGTTAAGTTCATAAAATTTAATTTTCATTAAATTATTTTAAGTGTTTGTGTAAACGAACACAAGCCTTAATAGCGTTCGTAACTATTTTCAAGAAAGTAACTAACATTATATAGTGTTCTGTTCTTTATTTAAAAACAGAACAATTTTAGTGGTTCTATAAACATTATATTTTAATGTTTTATAGTTTTTCTTTTTTACACTGATAAAGAAATGAGCAAACAAAAATTTTAGCAATGACCACAGCAAGAAATGCTTCCGTGTGTATTATGTACTGTTTTGCTGACTTTTTGTTTTTGTAAACATTTTTTTTTTTTTTATACCATCCAAAAGAGTGCTATGCACAACTGAGACAGACGAACATTTATGTGCTGACACGAACACAACAAAGTTTGTATTAAAAAAACGTTTTTTGTTTATTTGGATAAGTACAGTATTATTTTTATATTCGAAGATCACAAACAGAGAAACGTTATTTTTTAGTGATTTATTACACAAACACTATTAGCGTTTGTGTTTTCCTCAAATCTACCGAACCGAACACTAAGGAAAAATATTTAAGGTTGATATCCGAACACTCCTTTTTTTAAGGGATTTGTTTATCATTTAATTTTATTACATTTTACTTGATTTTTCTGATGCAATTTAAGCAATTTTGAGTTATCGTTACCAAAAATATGATTCAACCAGCATTGAAAAATTCAGAGTGCCTTAATTCTGTTTGACTAAAATATTTTGATCTTTTTTGAAATTTACTAAGTGGATATAAAATGTCTTTGTGCAGAGAAAACCTCTTTTATGTCATTTTGAAAGAAATGCCTATGCTCCCTTCATAAAACATCTAAATTTGTTTACATTTTGAGAATTTAAAATCTTCTAAAATATTCCCCATAATAATATTTTCGTAACGAAAGCTTCGTTTAAGAAGAAGAAAAAAAAATATAAAATAAAATAAACTTATTGTTGATGTTTTAAATCCATTTTTATCGTTATTGTTGTTCTTAAAATATTTATAAATATAAGTACAAAAAGCTTTTTATGATTTCTTTGTTGTTTTTTTTTTTTTTGTTTATTTGTATAAATTTATTGTTTCGTCATATTTTCCGCTTTTAAACCGTATGTCCTTTTAGCTGCTGGCAATTCATGACTGCTAACATAAAAATGTATTTGTTTGTATGTATTTTCTTGTATGTGTGCTAGTGAGTGATATGACTGAATGCAACAGAAATGATGCCACAGGAAAGACTTTTTCTTGAATGCATTAGACATTTTTTACTTACATTCATAGATTTGAAGGACCTTTTTTGTTTTGATTGTTTTACCTTTTATTTTTTGCTTGCAAATTCTTAAGGCGAAAGGAAAGCATTTGGTTGCAGCGCATTCCATTGATTTGTTTAGGGAAGTTGGATGAAGGGTGTTGAAATTATTGATAAAAAAAAACTTTTAATAGCTGTACTGCTAAAAAAGAGTTACAAAGTTTGCTTAAGTTTTTAGTTTTTTTATTTTATTGGAATAGAAACAATCAAGGAAGCAAAGTTGGTCAGTATATAAAGAAACATTTTCGGAAGTATACCCTTTTTGAGACCCATGGTCAATCATAGCGTTAAGATTTTTATAAAAATCGCCATAAAGTGTTGTGGAAATAAATTTACTTGAGCACCTGACGTTTGGCATAACCTCATGGTGGATTTTAAATACTTGGTGACAAACTTTGCGTTTAACAAACGCCCCCATGCGTGAGAGCAATCAACAGACTCAGGTAGAAATTTTGAATAGTCCAGTATAGTTTATAATAGCAACAGCACTTAAGGAGAATCGGCACAGGACAATCTTTCCCTCAAGTGTGAAAACTCAGCATTTTATGAGGGGTTCTCCCTTGCCGCTACTTTGGCTATAGGCCATAGCCACCAGTGATCGCCAAACGCACACCCAAAACGGAAAGCACATCCCGCGCAGGAACATTATCCTGCGATTACACATCTCATGAAAGTAGTCAAAACCAACGCACTACACCTTTAATACAACCGCTTTAAATTTGAAGTCTTAACTGTCCACTGACAGTCATTCGAATCTGCACTGTACTAACAAGACTACCACATCTTTACTACATCCAGAGGGTATACCGCCGGGGGGCTCAGCTAACAAAATTCCTAATAATAATAAAAATAAATAGGCTAAAAAATGCCGTGTCACCGGGGGTATTGGGACTCTGGCTAGCCTTCGGTCGCAAGAAACCACGTAGACTAAAGGAGGCCTATAAATTTTGAACCTTTGTCGGATTTTATGTATAGAAAGAGGGGTTTTGTCGGAACTTTGAACAATTATGGACCTGCGAGCACAAAATTTTGCCGAAATATGAAATTAAAAGATATTTTTTGGCGTGCTATTTGTGTGGGAGCTATGGCCAAATATGAATCGATTCCTGTAAAATGCAGTAAGATGGTAAAGGTTGCAATAGGTTATTTTTATGCCAAATTTGATTAAAATACCAACATTAAAATGTGGTTTATGAGCACAAAAGTTTTTTTTCGGAAAATGTCATGCAAATTTGTGTAATACGGTCCATAATTTACCTTAGATCCCATATTTAGCAGCCCTCTGAAATTCACTGTAAACGCTTAAACTAATTTCATCGCTGTATTGAAATTTATTAAAATTTATGTTTTTTAATACCAGAAATCTCTCTATAGAATTTTGGAATGATGGGTCCATAATTTACCATGGCTTCAATATAAATTCCCCTCCTGAAAATCATCTAGTTTCGGCTTTAACTGCTACGAATCATGATGTTTTATTCAAGCTGGTTCAAATTTCTAAAAAGAAAAGCATAAAACTTTCTGATTGCCGGTCAATAATTTAATGTTAGCCTAAACCACAATCAATTTTAATGCTGACTTCCGTTTTTATAAAGATGAATTAATATTATATAGATATCTCCGGAAATATTCGAACTTCTTTTTTTAACAAAATGCTTTCCGATTTCAATCAAAAACTCCGTATTTAATGGAGATTTCTTTTAACGGAATAATGATCCGTATCGATTTATATTATATCGAAGTTCTGTGTAGTAATATGCCATAAATCACGTTTCAAACTCTGTTTCGTATCCTGTGCCCATGTTCTATAACTCTCGTGTCGAGAAACTTTTCGATTGAAATGTGATAAATGAAACAAAAATGCCATAAATTGAAACAAACAACTGTTTTTCTCACTTATGCCCTTTGTACATTTGCATACATTTCGCAGGAACGCATGGAAGATGTTGAAAGTGTGAAATTTGCGTTCACACTTGAAACATCTAGCATCTAGCATCTAGCATCTACTATCAATAAAAAATGTCACCATTTCTGAAAAAAACGTTCATTTTTTTTACATAACTTTTTTTCTACAAAAGTGCCAACATTTTAAAAGATAACACCAAAATGTATTTCTAATTCAGTTTGATAACACCAAAATGTATTTCTAATTCAGTTTGTTTAATAATTTTAGCAAAATTGAGCAAAATAAGGCTTGCAAAAAAGGAAAAACTTGAGAAATGGTAACGCTGCTTTCAAAGCAACTTCCATTTTGTCAGTGATGCCACGATAATAATAGAATTTATTGCCACTTTTCTAGTGATGACACTAAAAGAATCCAAAAATGTAAAAGGGAACAAAATGAAATAGTAACATTCTGTAAAGATGTTGAAAAATTTTGATTTTTAGCCCTATGTATTTCTTATGGGAAAATTCCAACATCTTCGCAAATTTATGTTAAATGTTGACAAGTGTGAAAAGGCTATTAACTGCGTTTGTAATTTTTTTGAAGAGTATTAGCTGTCACGTAAGGATATTACTCGCCAATTTACAGAAAAAGTGTGTCTGTAAAATTTCTGTGAGAAAGTCCCCTTTTTGAACCGTCAAATAAACTCACGAAAAAACTGGGCGAGAATATATTTTCACACTAAAAAACATAAATAATGCAAACTACAAAGATTAATAATAAAAATGGTTTGTTCTTGGCACTTTTTTTCGTTGTTTGATTATTTTGATTTTAAAATTTTTATAAAATATACGGCTGTTTTCAAAGCTCGATTGCAAACAACAAACATTAAAGGCGCACTTTACATTTTTTGGCGTAGCCGAGTTGTGTTTTCTCCAACGTCATTAAAAATTTTTAAATTTTAGTAAATTTTGGTCGTCGTTAACGATATGTGTGACGTCTGCAATTTCACATCGGCTTCGAGTGTAGTATTATGACGTTTATAACGTAACGACGTAATCTCTTTTGATAGTTTTTGACTTGAGTTACAGACACACTTTTTTCACACTGTTCGAGAAACGATAGAATATTTTGTTTCTCATCTTTTCGATGCGATAAGTTCTTACTAAAGTTACAGAGCGTGGATACTGGTTTCAAAAATATGATCACTGTGTGTATTGCAACTTATCCCTTTGGACATCTTATTTGAAATTACAGTTGAATGTGGTTTCTGCAATCCAAATGTGGAAGTTGTATTGTTGTTTAATTCCGAGTTTTTTTTTTCAATTATATATAAACGACGACCTCCCAACATTTATTATAATTTAATTGTTGATTTTAGTATTAAATCCATTACAAACACATCAAATATTTCATAATTATTAAACAAATTAGTTTTTTTTTATTTTATTTAAACTTTATAAAAGATTGCTGCATTTCATACAATAATTTACTACTTTGTCCTTGTTTAGAGCATTTATATATATATATATATATATATATATATATATATAAAAATGGTAAAAAAAGTTTACCTTATAGTTGCACTCCCATTATAACATAATTTTAACAATATGCTCACATAATGGTAATGATGAGGGGGTAAATGAGAAAGTTACGCCTAGCACAGTGGTTAGTTTTATAGATCGACTACGTTAAATGAAATATTCAAATAGTTGGCTCAGAATATTGATATCAAACTCATCTGGCAGATCAGCTTGCTAGGCTTACTACGATTGCCAACGAATGTTAAGGTAGTGGCAGGGGAAGCAGTGTTGCCGCTTTAAAGGATTTGGTTTAGAAAGATCTTTCTTAAGGTTAAATATTTGCAAAATTAGATAGTACTAACTGCCAGTTTATCTACTTCATATCTTAATCATTCGGAAAACTGCATAGCTTTATGCAGAAATTAAAGGATTTTCCATCAAGAGCGATGCATATTGTTTTTTCAATTAAATGACTTATGCTTTAGCTCTGGAATGACAGCATAATATAGGGTGGGCCAACTTTGAATTACTAATTGGCATATTGTAGTCGTTGCGATGCATCTCCAGGAATAAATTATTGGGCCTGTTGAATTTTATATAGTAACATGCCTAGACCAACTTTAAGAATGCTCCGCAGCGATGTTTTGAAGATTGCGAATTGAGTAGCACATCGACAAGAAGACACAGCTGAAACCGTGTGGACATTTATGTACAGCATCTACAGCTTCTCCAGCGGGATCGATTGAGCCGCAGTTCTTCGGGGCTAATAACCTACTGCGCTTTATAGCATGTTTATAATGGGAGTTGTTGCTGTATTGAAATATTGACGATATTTTTTTTGTGGTGTAAGAATCGATTGTCCGGGCACATAATAAAATTTAAAAATAATTATACGTTCTTTTGCATTGAGTATGATGACATCATAAAACTTATTAAAATGTTTGTGAACAATAGTTATTATTGTGGTTATTTTATTAAACTGTTTATGGGTCTTAATCCAAATTTTATTATTTTTTATCATCGCTTAATTGTGCTGATGTGTGCAACGCCTTAAAATATTGGTCCTATACCGATCGACTTAGAATCATTTTCTGAGTCGAACTAACGATGTCCGTCCGGCTGGCTGGCTGGCTGGCCGTCCATGTAACCTTGTGCGCAAAGTCCAGGTCGCAATTTTGAAGATAATTTGATAAAATTTGGGACATAGGTTCCTATTGGCACAAGGACCAAGCCTATTGAAAATGGGCGAAGTTGTATGACCACGAGGGAAGATAGGGGGAAATTTCTGCCTCTCAGAAACTATCAAACCGATGTTAATGAAATTTAAATCATATTTACATATAAGCTATGTAGTTTTTCAAAAATAGGACCACAAGGGGAGGTAGGGGTCAATTCTGCCTCTCACAAACTTTCAATCCGATTTAAATGAAGTTTATAAACATAGATAAATCCATATTAATATGGACACATAAACATGATGTGTTTTTAAATACTGTAGGTTATCATATGGTGGGGCTTGACCGACTATACTTTCTTACTTGTTTTTTTTTACTTGATTTTAAAATTTAATACTTATTTCAAGAAATTCCGGGATTGATTTTCGAAAGTCATCCCATTTAGAAAAACTTGATTTATCCCGAGTGTTTTTCTTTCTGTGTAGCCATGTGATTTATTATAAAGTTTGATTAGTTTTAAGAATTGGCCATTGTTTTACTTAGCCTCCATACACTTTTCTTCTATAATTTTGGCATAACAATAACTACGAGATATGATATAGAAGAACATAAATTTGCCCTGGTTCTTCTTATGTAACATTTGTTTGGTATAATTTTGCATAATGGTCTATTAGGCGAACTACTGTGCAAGTGTGGGCTAGTTTTTGTTTTTGTTTATGCCCAAAAGCGTGGGATGGATGATGGATGGGTTTTTTTTTTGCATTTTCACATACAAGTACAGGCAAACGCATACCTTTTAACCATTGGTAAATATTTTTATTTTGAAAAGTTTTTTTTTATTTATTTTTCTTTAACATATTTGTTGAAAATGTATGCCTTGTTAACACTTAAAGGACACCTATGTGTGCATACAAATACACATGTTTTTAAAAAGAGTTTTCTACACATGCATGCAGGAATGTGTGTATGTGAATACCTTGTGTAAGCTTGTAAAAATGAAAAGTTTATTTATTATTTTCCAAAAGCAATTTGTAGGAGGCATGTTAATGCTGTACTTAACATTATGAATTAACAAAAAACAAGCCAAGAAAAAAAGAAAAATATTATAAAAACTGGAAAAAAGGCTAATTTGTTAAGAGGTTACAAACAAAGTGCTGCTGTTCTTGACGTTTAAATACTTAATAATTCTTTAAAATATTCAAATTTAGCTTTAAACATTTATTTTATTTAAATTTCATTTGCAGTCGGAAGAACGAAATGGTACACCATCTAGACGCAGCAAATCAGAGGGTCCTCCAGCGGTGCCCAATGGACGGGCTTATGCTATACCAACGGAAGTTGATGGACCGGAAACTAAACAGGTATGTTAACGTACAATCAGCATGCAAAAAAAAATTGAAACGTATGTATTTTAATAAAAGAAAAAAAAAAAACAAAATAATAATTAAAAATAAAACAAAAACAGTTTCAATTGCAACTGTAAGTGTGTGCCTGAGAGAGAGTGTGTGAATTTTAAAATGAAAATGAATTTAAGTTTAATTTTAAGTTAATGAATTTACTATATTTAAGAAAACCAAAACATAAAAATTTAAAAAATGTTTGCCTTGCAAAAAAAAAATTTATGTTAAATGTTCTTCTGTTTATGTTTTGTTTTTTTTTAACAAAAATTTAATTTACATAGAAAAAAATTTATCATGCATGAGCAAAACTTGAGATTAAAGCAAGTATTTATTGGTTGGTCTTTTTACTACTTCAATTAATGAAAAACTTAAATAAAAAAAAACTTTTTTTCATAAACTGTTTATTTTTTAAACAGTAAAAGCTTCAATAAACTGGGAAATATTCTTCTGTTTAGAATATTAAAATTTTTCTTTAACAAAATATTTTAATTTAAAATGAAATAAGTAAAAGCTTTAATATCTTTCACCAAAAATTACAAGATCAAGAAACTTTAGGGAAATTGGAAATTTCTAGTTATATAAAATAAATGTGAACTAAACTTAATGGCAGAATGATAATTCGTAAGATTTTGCGGTGAATACGTTTAGGCGTTTTGACAATTAAATTTTTTGTCATATAATATTATATTGGATCGAATTTAACCACAATATTCATATTCGTTGGATCTTAAAGTGAATTTAAGAACAGTCGGCTAGAACAACTTTATTTATTAGAGAGGAAAACAGAAAAAATAAACATTAGAGAGCTAAATAGAGCTACAAATCAACATCTTAACAAGATATTCCTATCTCATTGTATTCCATTCCAATTATTTTAGTGGCATCACTAGAAAAGTGGCAATAAATTATATTCTTATTGTGGCATTACATGCCGACTTGACTAGGCACCGCTTTGTTAAAACAACAAACAATTTCTTGTGAACACAAGAACTTAGATAGTGAAGGCTGCTTTTGTCGAAGTTTTGTTCTTGTTAAAACAGCGTTGTTAAAACAATTGTTTACACAACGATGTCTGGACATCAGTGCTGTATTGCCATATAAAAAAATTCCATCTTGATTGTTATTGTTGCTTTTTATATGGGTCTTCTTGCCATACGTTTTCCCTATATCGAAGAACATAAACAATTGTGCGTCGCCAATTCGGCCAACGTTTTGTTCTTGAGCAAACATAACAATGGATTGCCTGGACGGCGTGTTACCGACAAAATGGCTTTACCAATTGTCAAGTTTTTCCTTTTTGCAAGCCTTTTTTTGTTAAATTTTTTTCTTATATTATTAAACAAAATGAATTCCAAATATACATATTTTGTTTTTTTTTTTGAATGTTGGTTGCACTTCTATAAAAAATTGTATTTTAACAAAAAAAATTTTTTTTAAAAAAATGGTGAAATTTTTGAATGATAGTAGATGTTTGATGTTTCAAGTGTGAATGCATGGTTCAAGGAATTTGTATTGGCCTTATGATCCTTATAGAATCAACAGGAAATAGTAAAAGCAATTTTCGGGAGGGGCTTTTATATGGGATCTATGTCAATTTATGGACGGCTTATCATGACATTCAGTAGTATAATTTCTTATCATAAAAGCAAATTTGCGTCATATTTATATCTTTTAAATACATGGCTTTAAGAGTTAACTTATAAGCCTTTAAGTTCCGTTTCCTCGTGAAAATCTTTGCGGGAATATTACATGCAAATACATTAAATAGTCCATGCACGTCCAGAAAGGACCATTTAAATAAAATAATACACCTAGAAAAAGTATATGCTTCAATATGATCACAGGCAAATCAACGTTTAAAAGCTGTGTAAAGCATATCGCCAAAGACTTGAGATAATAACAAATGACAGAAAAATATGGTCGAAAGAAACCATTATTCTAAGAGGAAATATTATAGTTAGATTTTTACAGTGTAAGGACGAGTTTTTGAGATGTGGATTAAGTTTAAACTTAGTTTAACATAGTCTGAAACTCGGATTTTTCCGTCGAAATGTGATTTTTTTGTTATTATTTCGTTTAAGCAAAACTCAGCTGTTCCGTTAGAATATTGTATATAAACTCTGTTTTCAGAAAACCTAAACCTGATTTAACTGAGGTTCCCAAAAACCGAGCCTTAATTTTTGCAGCTAACCATATTATGGCTAAATAAAAATGAAATTTAATGAACTTTAGCCTAATTATAATCTGAAAATTTGGATAAAAAACCATAAACATTAAAAAAAAACAACCAAAATATTAATTATACAGAAATTTTGGTAAATTTGCCATTAAGAAAAACTTTTTATTCGTTTTAATATGAAGAAAATTTTTTTTTGGAAACATTACTAAACATAGTCGATTTATTAAAGCTTTTACTGTATTTTATTATTTTTTTATACTTATTTCTGTGTATTCCTAAAAACATATTTCTTCTTTATATTATAGCACTTGCATTATTTTCTTTTTAATATATACTTCTTACATTGATCTTTATGTTCCAAATAAATATGTGTGTATGTACGTTTAAATGTGTATGTGCATATAAATATACTTATTAAATTGATGCATAAATAAATATGCATATGCATATATGTACACTTATACAGATATATGCTTGAATATGTCTATGAACATTTGTCCAATACATTGTATATTTGTTGATTATAGATTATACAGGGGTTTTTGACTTTCAAGTGGTTTTTTTATTATTCTCTTTTTTTTCTTAAGTTCTTGTTATATTTTTCTTCTGATTTTTTTTTCTTACAATTTTCTTGTATTTATTTTTGAGCTTAGACCAGCAATCTGTATTATGTATTGATGTAAAAAATTATATTCTTTCTTCTTCTTCCTTGGCTACTACTATGTACTACTTCTTCTTCAATTGGTCTTCTTTTATTTGATTTTCCATTACAAGTTTAGAGCGTTATCATGCTCAGTATAAGAGTTTTATAGAAAAAAATGATTTTTTTCACTAATATAATTGTTGTTGTTTTTGCTAGTTCTTTTTATTAGAGTATTTTTTTTAGATTCGACAAGGTTTTTCGTACTCATACTCGTATCGTATATTGTCGTACTTCTAATTCTTTTTTGTAATTTGAAATTCTTGTGACAATTTTTTATTACATTCATTACATTTGCTACATTATAAATATGTGTGTAAGTGTATATTATGCCATTACATCTAGAACATCGATTCTTGTATATTTTCTTCATTTTATAAATGTTTGTATGTTTATATTTTTTCCCTTTTTGTACAGATAGTTAAATAGACATTTAGAGGTTCTTTACATTTAAAATGACGAATGGTTCTGTTTTTCGTTAAAGTAAATTACTTTATAATTTTAAATAATATAAAACAAATTCAAGCAGTTGTCATTTGTAATCGAAATAGCAGTTTGTCGGGTTGGTTTTTGAAAAAAAATCCATAAAAATTTTATGAGAAAATATCTTTGGATTTTGTAGAGGAAAAAGTGATTTATGATTATTTTTATTTTTATCAGGTGTTTTGACAAATAAGTGTTAAAGTGGTTTAGTTATTGATTATGTTTAAATTTCGGATTATTTGAAAGAATAAATTCTAGAGAATTTTTTAGGTACCAATATAATTCATATTTGATCGAACTTCAGCAACATGATCTTGATTTATGTGAGCACCGCCACGGATCTCAACCACTTGGTGAATTAATTTTAAGCACTTACGAAATGCCCCTGTGTTAGTAAGGATTCGTTTGCAAACGCAGGTAGAAATTTCGAGTGCATAGACCCGCCACAGGAATATACACTGACTCCTTGTTTAAGGGCCGGAGCTATCTAACCTCCGCTGCCTTACCCTTTCGATTATCAACACCAGCTAGGAATTCCTCCATGGACCGAACTTAAATCACAAAGTAAAATATTAGTCCTTACCAAGACATAACCATACCCGTGATTTTGGGTTCAAGCCACAGCTACGTGCTCTCCTGAAGAGTAACCCTTCCATCAGCAAGGCAATAGTTCTGCAAAGATAATCAACCTGGAAAACAGAAGCAAGAAGCATGCCAAACAGAGGCCTCACCAGCACTCAGACCGGCTTGCGCCGGGGGCTACTGACTCCCGTAGCACCTTCAATTTTCAGTTCTGAGGTATAACTTCGAGTTTAATGATGTCCAATCTAGGACCAAAAATAACTCTGTTTTTCGATAGTTATGTGGCGCTGTCAAATAGCATTCTCTTATATACAGAGTTAAAGATTCCGAAGCATGCCAGTACACCTCTAGCCACAGGTCAAATACATAACCAAGGTTTGAGATTTCTTGAGATTAATAAAATTGATAAAAAATGTATTAAAAATTTTTAAATCCTACGGAGGTGTGTGGGCATCAATTTAAAGATATTTCATCTTCTGGTGTTGCATCCTCCGGAGAAATGAGGTGTAATCAATACCTGGAATTCGGCAGTTTTTAAAAACTGACAGATTTCTTGAGATTGTGGCTGATCAGAGATTCTATCTGGTACCAGGTGAGTCAGTAGCCCATGGTGCTTTGGCGCCAGACTGACTATTAGTAAAGGCCCCCATTGCAATACTTTTTGTTAAGGAATGCTTTTTGTAAAAAGTATTGCTTTTGCAAGGAACGTACTTTTCTTAAGAAGAGTTGTTTTTTTGCTTGATGAAATTTATACTGATGAGGTGTAAAATAAGGTGATGCTCTTGCTTTAAAGATATCGGTAAATAGTAGAAATGTGGTCGCAAAGTAAAGTCTTGGATTCG
This sequence comes from Pollenia griseotomentosa, assembly GCA_963931875.1. Lineage (NCBI taxonomy): Eukaryota > Metazoa > Arthropoda > Insecta > Diptera > Polleniidae > Pollenia > Pollenia griseotomentosa. The sequence goes on from OZ007560.1 coordinate 205,901,036, forward strand.
GTGAAGAAGAGTGTAATGTGTTGGTTGGAGTCATCGAGATTTTGGCTCGGTGATTGGAGTCGAAGAACCGATGGTGAGTGGAATGTGTTGGTTATAGTGGTAAAGATTTGGATTTGGTGAACGAGTGAAGGGTCGAAGAACTGAGGATGACGAAGAGTGGAGTGCATTGGATGGAGGCTGAGACTTGGATTTGTTGAGTGGCTGAATAGTCGAGAGCCGAGGATGCTCTTCTACAGACACTGATTTTGTCATAATAAGATGCTTTAGAGGATCCTGTTGCGGTTATGGTTTAAATCTAAAACCGTCGGTAGAGAGTTCCTTAACCGTGAGAGAGCTTCACACTTGTCGCAAGTTTGAATTGTGAAAAGGGGATTGGTAATTAGATACCGCCAGCTGCTTGATAAGAGGCGAGTACACAATTCTACCTATGTGTACTGGCTGCTCTCATACACAGGGGCGGTTGCTAAGCGCGTTGTTTGTCACCCCGTGGTTAAGAATTACTATTGAGTTTGCCGTAGGGAAGGTTTCCATGTAAATATTTTTTACATCTGTCATACCTGTGACATACTTGTGACGGTATGGTCAGTAGGGCGGTATTGTAAGCTTTTTATTTCAGTCAGAATTGAAAGCACAGTATAGTTACGTCTATACAACAAGTGCTCATGTAAAACTAACCCGACTAATTTTTTCTTTCGACCTCGCCGGGGTATATTAATCTTAATCAAAAAAAGCTTAAGCGACAAAAACAAAATTTTACAGGTGAAGGTTTTTTTTTATTTTATTTCATAAAAATGTTGTTTGAAGGTTGTCACTTAAGGTAAAATTGTTTTTGCTTTAAAATCGTAACAGTACCTTATGTGACCATGATATTTTAGGAGATGATGCAAGTGTTGCCAGTTAATTGAATATTATGTCGCTTAAGCTTTTTTTGCGGTAAGGGCTTGAATTGCAGCTTATATCCGTTATTAGGCAGAGTGGGAACCAGTTGCTCCAGGGACTACGGTTCGGGATTGGTTATTGGAAAGGCTTCTTTGGAAATGACGTGATGGCTGTGGTTTTTACCCAAATTTGCGGGAAGGAACATTTTAAAATGTAAGCTTTAAGCACTTAATTTTCGCACATTGTGGGAAAGTTCCGTCTGCTGGCTGATTTACCTATGTAATGTTGCTAATCAACAGAAGCTGCTGCCTTTTGGCACTGGAGCTCCATCTCTTAAGCAATCGCATCCTAACTTACATCGTTTTCAGCCGAAGAGATTGCCAAGCACAGCAAAACTAGTTCAGTCTACATAGATTATCGTCCAACTCAAAAACGATCTTGCAAAATCGCTTAAATAGTTTACAAAATAATAACTGCGAGGATTTTTCTTATCCGCGTTCTATTCCAGAACGTTTCCCCTGCTGTTAACCGTATTTCAATAAAAATGGCAACATACGATTAGTTGGAATAAGTTACGATAATACTTAATATAATTATGGTCCGTTCTGCTGAAACTGATAAATTCAAAATTTGGTTGTGGTAAAAAGAAGAATGATTGCTGTAAGAGGTGATCGTGGTAGTTCACTTCGCGCAAACAGTTAGTTAGGGTCTGTGATAGAAGTAGCGATACATTTTTTCAAAACTTATATCATGTGATTGATCGGCGAACATAAGATAAATAAAGCTTTTGGTAATGTGCATTTCTTGTCTTCGTAGTAGACATACTGAAGTAATCCAGGTCATAGAATACCACATTTTTTAAGTTTTTTGGAAGAAAGAGGACTAAATTTATAAAGAAAAAGTTCAATTATTTTATATATTGTATTAAGTCAAATATCCTCTTATTCATTGTTATTATGTCGTAACTTTAAAATTGAAGATTTTTCTTTGGCATTATGTAAATTAATATTTTCATTATGGTTGATTAAAGATTCATAAGTACGTACTTGCAGCATGTTTTATTTGTTACTTAAAAGTGTTTGTTAAAAAAACTTTTCTTTATAAGTTTTTGATTTTGTAATTTCTTTTTGGAACTAAAGCACAATTTTACTTAACAATAAATTAAACATTTTAGGTAACTAAACAGTATTTTTAAATAATGTATAGTGCATTTAATTATTAACATTCATACTATATAAACCAATTTTTACTAAATAATTAAATAATTGAAATAAAAAAAATCTTAGTTTAAAAAAAAATCTATAAATTTATCAAAAAATACTTGTATTTTGTCTGTCTCTCTTTTTCTTTCTTTTCTTTTTACTACTCCAATTGAAATTGGACCCACAACAATAACGACAACATCTACCATCACCAACAATAATTACAACAACTGCACATTATCTTCTACCTCTTTCTCCATCTTGCAACTTCCTGGATGTAAATGAAATGGTGACAACTCATAAAATATCAACAATAATTCCGTTAATATTTTTTTTTTTTTTTTTAACAATATATATTATTTTTTGTTTTAAATATTTATTTTTTCGATACATATTTCCATTATGTTTTTTTTTTTGTTTTCTTATATAATTTTCTTTACAGGCGGGTGAGTCGAACAATGGCTTATTCAAAAAGACCATCTCAAAATTGAGCACAGAGTATCGTTTGCAATTCGTTTGGCCCAATGTTCGTAGAATAAGAGATCAAACTGGGTCAAACGTACAAAAAACAACAGCCAAAGAACAGCAACAACAACCGAAAAAATCAATATCATTAGGTGCAATTAGGGGTCAACAGCACCATCCGCTCAATGATCGAAGTACGGCTCCGATGCCAACCGTTCATAAAAAACGTACAACAAACCAAAAAGAAGGTGCGACAAAATATTCCATTTAGTTTTGTCGCTTGTTTTTTTTACAAATTTATGTACTTAAATGTACTGCAAAATTACAAAAAAAAAAAAAAAAAACCAAAAAACCACGTTTTCGTTTTCCAAAGCAAAAACTAACAAAATTAATCGTATAAAAAAAAAACGTACAAAATAGCAGTAATTTTTTCTATTTAATTTATTTCTTTTAAATATTTCAATTTGATTTACTTTTTTTTAATCGATTTGAATGCGGCTGTTAAGAATTGAATAAGGATTTCAATTAAACAAAATTTTAGGCGAAAAGTGTCAAGAAATAATTTGTAGTTGTCCTTTATTTTCTATTAGAATTAAAATGTATCAGTACGTTTTAAAAATATTTTTCAATATTTAGATTTCCTTAACTAACTTAACGCTTCAAGTAGTTTTAAAAGGCGATTTAATTTTCTTTAAAAAATATATCTAGAGTTTTTAAAACTTAAAAAAAAAAACAATAGATTATTTTCGGAAGAAAGTTATATAATGTTAAATGGAATTTTAGGCTATTAATATAGAATGGAATAACAATTTCAGCGGGCACAAGAGTAAGTGTGATGTTTAACCAGTTATGATGCTTTCGTTTCTACAAAAAGGTTTCTTAAAAATGTTTTGGTCCCTTAAAGGGTGGGTGGCATGTTTTATTAAAAAAAAAAAAAAAAAAAAAAAATCACCCTCAATAATGGCATAATGAAGTGCAATGCCCCGCTTAAATCGATATGGTTGATAATGCCCTTTAAAACCGGTCCTTTCTGTTTATATATAGGGTAACAAGACGAAGTTAGGAAAAAATCCCTTCGAATTTGGACAGTAAAAAGTTAAGCTTTTAAAGTTATTTTTTCTATTATTTTATAGGAAAAACATAAAAAAGCATTATATTGGTAATGGTAGGTTGTCAGTAAAATAAAATTTAGGTGGATTCGGTGTTATAAAATTGTTCCCATAAAAAGTCTTCAAATAAAAAAATCTGCCTTCCGTAGCTCCTTCAAAAGGCTCTACTTTGATACTTAACTTAGAAAACAATTTGATTCTTTTAGAAGCTCTTTAATAAAATAAAGATATGGCATATAAACGTAAATGCATCGAAACAGAGGTAATAAAAGTTTCACATAGAGTACATATAACTAGAAGAAGTCTCTTCATTTTGCTAACTAGGCAGAATCTTAAAATACACAGGTGCCATCAGCAGAGATAGAGCATACCGAATCTCAAAAGCCAATCAAGCATTCGGTACCCTTCGTTCAGTATGGAATTCTTCTTCCATATTCAAGAACACAAAGAGCGGTATCTTTGACTCTTGTGCCAAGTCTATGTTCCTCTTTGCATGCAAGACGTGGAATACGACAGAAAACGACGTAAACTCTCTATTGAATTAGTCACATGCTGCGAAGGCCATCAGATGACACAGCTAAAATTGCCATTGACTGGTACCCACAGGGTAGTACACGAAGAGTAGGCAGACCTGGCGTCGGCAACTGAAAATCGAAGTCAGCCGTATTGATCATAGATGGAGAGAAGAAAAACATATATATTTAAACCCAAATGAATGGAATAGATTCGTTGTGGCGTTTTGTTCCCAATAGCAACAATGTTTTTGGATTTTTTTAGCTTATTTAAAAATTGTTTTCCAGTGTGCAGTATATGATTGTACCATTATACCTCACAAATAAGTAATGCTGTTGCCGCAGTTACCAAATTTATTTTCTCAGCCCTTAAGTCTGAAAATTATGTCAATTTCAACTTTTTTATATTCCTTGCGTTATTTTTTTATTTTTTAATACAGAATTAAAGGAAACGGTATACTTATAACGATGTTTTATGCATTATTAAATTTTTTATAGTATTCAAGCGGTATCGGTATAACTAAAGTTATAAGTTGTCACCTTTGTTTTTTTTTACATTACGATAAACGGTTATAACAGATTCTGCAAAGCCAAGATTAACACTCTTGCATTTTTTGTTGATAGTTCGAAAGTTGTTATCTCAAAAGAGTTGCTAAGTGATCAGATTTTATTCCACTAAAACAAAAATTATTTTATGGTGGAAAAAGAATTCGTTGAAAACAAAAGCTTTTTATTCATTAATTATGATGTACTTAATTCCCAATATTAATTGATAAATACGCTAAAATTTATTGTTGGGGGAAAAGCTAGTTCCTATGCGTATTTCACTGGTTTCATATACAGAAAGGAATACACTCGTAATAAATTAAGTTTTTTATAGTAACTTTAAATACGGGTCGTACTCAAAAATTCATGTACGAATAACACTAAAACGTACTTAAAACCATCCTAAATGGGATTACTTTCGAAAACCAGTCCCGGAATTTCTTAAAATAAGTACAAATTTTTTTAAAAAGAGTAAACAAAAGATCTAACTTTTCGTTGGTAGTGCAACTCTGAGAGTAAAATTTTAATCTCATTTAACTTATCAAAGTTTGTCGCAGACACTACAACAACACCACACAAGTAGCTTAAAACCGTTTTGCTTGTTATGTGTAGAAACAAAAAAGCAACAGTACAAGAGAACTCTTGCTTCTTATTTAGTTTATATTTTCAGTTATATATGTACATTAAGTTTTTAAAGTAAAAACCATATCGGGAATGATGCTAATGTTTTAAAATTAAACTTCTGTAAGGTGTTAAACGAGTCAGTAAATCAATCGAAGTAAAATTCTTCTTCTAATTTCACTTTTGGTTAATTTCAAGTATGAATTCGGGATTGAATCAACTTTATAATATTTTAATTAAGCGAGTTTTGAGTTTTTTCAATCTTAGTTTTACTTAAATCAATCTCATTTTCAGATTATAATAATAATCACGATTGAAAATCCGTACTTGAAACAATCTTTTTTGTACTTAATTCAAGAAAATCCGGTACTCACCTTACTATTAATACAGCTTCGGATTGAATTGAGCACGGATGGATTGATTTTTCTTTTGAGTGTAGGCCAGATCATCCGTGGTGCGATTCACTAACTTTTAAGGAATTGACAATCGTAATATTTGTCGACATAAATATTCGCTTGCAGTAACGATAGTGTGATTCTGTAATTTTTTTCTAACGATAATAAACATTTGTATTTTTGAAACATCACTGTCTACAAAATGTTAAAAAAAACAAAAAAAAATAAACAAAAAATTTTGAATTCTCGAAAGCATTTCATTTTCATTCTGATGAAGAAAAATTCCTGCCATTGTCAAATGGCAACAACGCTTACCTCAATGTGCTCGCTAGAAATATTGTTATATCTATAAATAACTAACAATATTTGTAGTTATTACTTCAATGAAAAATTATTTATAAATTGAAATATTTTAATTTAATTTTTACTTTTTGTTTACTTTAACTAACTTCACTAAAATGTTTTTAACTTTTCCAATTTTATTCTTAATTATTAGTTTTTATTGATTTCAAAACAAAAGCAATATTTAATTAAAAACTTTTTGTATTAATTTATTCCTTTAAAATTTTTTTTTGTAAATAGAACGAAATTATTAAAAAAACAAACAAAATATAAGAGCAAAATATAACAAAATATAACTAAAAGGTTGCAAATAATATATATAAAAAAAAATTTTAAAACGCCTAAATTCATAAAAGTTGTTGAATAGAAAAGCTTTGTTTTAGCATTAATGATTGATGATTTTTTTAGGTAAAAGCAAGTAAGTGCTGTTGTTCTTAAACTTTTAGATTTTTTCATTGGTTTAAATAACAAAATGCAGAAAAGCAAAAAAAAAAGATCTTAAAAATTATTGAACTAAAGACTGGGTTTGTTTAGTTTTTGTTTCTTAAAGATTTTCTAATAGAAAATTCGTTCCATTAGTGGGAGCATGGCTGTGTGTGTGTGTCTGTAACTGTTTTCATTTCGTTACGTAACGTTCCTTTTTAATTAAAAGGTTGTTCATTTTATTTAGAGTTTTTTTCTTTTCTTTGTTAAGTTTTTATTTAGTTGATTTTAAATATTTAGTTGTGCATAATAATACACGTTTTTAGATTCATGGTAATTTTCATAATTCATTGGAAATTTTTTTTACCGGATTTATTAAATATAGATTTGCGAAATAAGAGACGTTGTGCTAGACAAGTGCTTCTTAATAGAATGTACGCGAAGAAATTAAAGACGCTAGAGAGCTTTATAAAATATACTAAAGAAAATGTTTTGTTGAAATAAATATAAACAAGGAAGGACGGGTTCTTTGTGTGTGTTCGTGTTTACCAGGTTGTATAAGTAATATTTAATAAAAAAATCATACGCTCCAAAGCGCAAGTTTTGAATTGCCTAATGCAATTTTATTTCAATCGACCTAACAGTTTACGAAATACAGAATTATTTCCCATTTGTTTCTAAAACCTTCCACTGTGCGCAAATTATGTATACATTTGAATAATAATTGGCGATTTATGTTAATTGCAGTGTGTTTCATTACACCTCATATGTAAAATAAAAGTTTTTCGACATGAAAGGTTTGATAAATGAATTGCTTATTTTTGTTTTTTTTTCTAAAGTTGGTGTTTTTTTTTATAAAACTCTTTTGAATAACCAGTATCGGAAATCTGATTTAAAAGGTACTTATTTATCCCAATGTTACAAAAGCAATTACAACTTAAAATTAAGTTTAGTTTACCGAACAATAGTCACGTAGACATTCAGCTTGCCATTGTAAAACAAGACGCACTAAGAGACTAGCTTAATACCAATAAGCCTACCGGAGCACCCTCAAAAGGCTCTTCTTTGATAATGAACTAAGAAAACTATTTGGTTTTTTAGACGCTCTTTAATAAAATTTTTTTAAAATTAAACTCTTTAAAAAAAACTTGCTGGCTCCTAAGGCCCATCCAAAATATGCATGGGGTCGCTTATGTCAACTTAAGCAACTGTGTCCAACTACAATGTACTCTATGAAACTTTTCGTCAAGTTTCGTCAAATGGCATTTGTATAAGCAAAGTACCAAACTGAATGCACTACGGAATGTAGAATCAGCTGTTTGTGTAATTTAAAAAAAAAAAAATTAAAAGGATAAAGAAAAAGAAAAATACTGAGTAAAGAATAAGAAAATTTTTTAGATATTTGAATTTTTTATCAATTTTTCATTAGTAAATATAACAATCACCAATTTTTGTCTTATAAAGTTGCGAAAATAAAATAAAACTTAAAATAACCAAAAACAGGCCTGTAGCTTTTGGTACCTTTTAATTTGAAAAAATAAAACAGAATATTGCGCAATTTCTACGCGCAGAGAAAAAACATGTTGAAATATGGTGACCTCCAACAAAAGTATTTTTGAAGAAAATTTTAAACATATTCACCCCTATCGTGAATAACAAGTGGAATTTTTGTTCCCATGAAATTTTCATTCCACTCGAAGGGAAAAAAGCAATCGTGAATCTCATGGTGAAAAATTTTTCATGCTATCAGTTCCAGTGAATGTAAAAAAGAAGAAAATTAGAAAAAATTAAAAATCATTGAAATTTTTGTTTTAAAATATACACGTATATATTTTAAAGGAAAGTTAAAATAATAAATCTAAATTTTATGTAGTAAAATATTTTTCAAAATTCTGCCACCACGTCTTTCACAAATCCGGCGGCAATCAACCTGTTGTTTTGCATTTTGTTGACCAATATATCGGTTTGTGCCTTATTAAGCCCTTAATATTCGATTTATAGCAGGAACTACTAACATACACGTTCTATTCTCTAGCAAAAATAAAGTGAGAAAATCTAAGGGAAATGTGAACAAATTACGAGGGAAAAAACTGTTCACGACAAGGGGAATTTATTCCCGTGAACATTTTTTCACGTTATTATTCTCCTCTGAGTTACATTTTTTTCATGGGAGCTGTTCATGATCGCAAATATGTGAAAAGGGGAAAAATTACGAGGGAAAAATTATTCACGATAGGGGTGATTATGTTTAATATAACCATATTATTGTCACTTATTATGGTTAAATTAGTCCTCCATTAAGATGCTTTAACCATATTATGGTTGCCTCTAAACAAACTAAACTAAATATAGCAATAATTTGTTTTCCTCTTTTCCAAGAGCAAAATGCTATGGTTGAAAACCAACCATGCTTATTTTAGTTAGTTTTAACCATAACATGTTCGTAGGCAACCATATTATGTTTGTGGCTTCCTAATGGAGGACTAATTTAATCAAAATATGGTTCTCGGTGACAATATTACCACATTATTGAAACCTTATATAAATATTAAAAATGTTCTTTAAAAATAGTTTTCTTGGAGGTGACCATATTCAAACATGTTTTTTCTCTGGGTGTATCTCCCTATATATCTGGTGTTTATTTTAGAGCCATAGAACTTTATGGCAGCTCTTTCTTCTGTCACTTTTGGTTGAATTTTCTCGTTGGTGGTTGGTTTGGAATTTCATTATATAATAGACTCTTGCCTGATCAAAGTTTGCAAATGGAGCAAAAAAGAAAAACAACTTCGACACAGATTGTTGCATTTGTAAAAATTGTAACCGTTCAAACTATCGGCACAAGAAATACGCCGATAGTGGGATCTTAGCTTAAGGCAAAAACCATTTCACGTTATCATAATAAAATATATCATTTGTTTGATGTTTGTTTTGCGTAATTAAATTTTAATCAAAGATTCGATTTGATAAAACTTGTAGTTATCGATTTTAACTAAAATTAAAATCACAAAAGAATTGGTTTCTAATTTCGTTCTATATTGTTATTTCGATTAAGTTTTACATCAGTTAACTGTCACTTATTTCACTACAAACATTCATAGTAAAACAGTTAAAAATGTTTGATTTATTTTTAGATTTTTTTTTTTTTAAACTACTAACTTTAGCAAAAAAACTCTTGTCTTAAATCTTTTTAGTTAAATTAAGTTTGATTAAGTTTAATTTTTTTAAGTTTATTCCTCTTTTTGTTTAACTTTTCTGTAATATTGTCTCCATGATTAACTGTAAAAATGAAATTCAAATTAACTTTGTTTTAAGAGTTTTCATTTTGTCTACTAACTTAAATACTAAAGTAAACTAAATACGTTTTGCTGTTGTTGTTAATTTGTTTACTAATCTAACAGAGTTCTAATACATTTGATTCCTTATATATATAGTTTTTTTTTTTGAGCAAAACTAAACAATGAATCAATTAACCCAAAACTGCAAAAAAAAAAAAAAAAAAACAAAAATAACAAATTAAAAGTTGTATTGCAAACGTACTACTACTTAAATTTTTAGATAAAATATTTACTTATTTACACAAAACCAATTTAGTAACAATTTAATGTCAATGGATTTTATTTTTGAAAACTACTAACGAAAAAAACGAAAATCAATTTTATATATTTATATATTTTTTAGCAACACTACATGAGTTGGAGCCGCTGGTTAGCGATGCCGAAGAAAGAAAACCCATTGAAAAGTATGCAAATACACTCTTTTAGTTTTAACTTTTTTCTTTTTTTTACATTTTTTATGTAGATTTAAATTTTTTTGGCCCTTTATTTAATTGAGTAGTATACCAAATGGAGAAAAAAGAATAACTAATGCTTTGAATATAATTTAAATAATTAAATAGTCGATAACTATTTCAAGAGTTATTTAAATATTTAAATTCAACCGGGTATTTGAACTCCCAAAATGAGTTGTTTAATGAGCTGAGTTCCAAGAGATCATAATACTTTGCAAACAAAGTCAAAAATTTATTATATAGTTTAACGATGCACAGTTTACTTTTTTTACACATCGAAAACTTCTTTGGTGCCCTTTGGGACAGATCACATCGTAAAATTTTACACGGGTGCATTGTCGAATGCATTTGAAAAAGCAAGTGGCTTTGCAAATGACCTTTAGAAACTCACCTCATTATTTTAATATATTGTTGAAAAATTTTACCATGAAAATAAAAATTAAATCGAATCAAATTCTGTTTAACAACCCTAGCATATAAAAGTTGTTGAATTTAAAACAATTTTGGTATACTTCTTAAAAAAAACACTGTGCTACAAAGCAATTTTTCAAAAATATTTAAAAATCAAATTTTTTATATATAAAAAATTATTTTCAAAATCTTAACATTCTTTAGAGTAATTTTTGGTATCAAAAGCTTTTTTTGCAAGCTTATTGAACAACATTTGTGTTGAATTAAAAAAAACTTGTTTTTATAAAAATTTTTCAAGAGCTATTCAAAAATGTTAAAAGTTCTTTTTAAAAATAACAATAAATAGTGTTATATTCGGCTATGCTGAATCTTATATACTGTAGTTAGTGTAACTTCGAGTTAATGATATTTATTCGATCAAAAAAGTTTTGAATTTTTAATATTGTTGTTGAATAAATATTTTATTTATAAATTCCGCTACATATACCTTTCACTACAGTGCAATAATAACAGAAAGTTAAATAGAGACTGTTCTTTAGATATTAATTAGTCAACTAAGTACCACGCCCTTGTCTAATACCGCCCACATTTTGTTGGATAATTTGGAAATTTTGGCTCCTGCCGTTCTTCAGATATACATAAAAATAAAATAAAACACAACAACAAGGGATTTTTGGGTTAAATTAGAGGCAGATATTGGTCAACCAGACCAGACTGAATTTTAATAGCAAAATTTTCCATAATATATATTGCATAAATATATCACTTCTAAGTTGCCATCATATCTGGGGTCTTCGAAAAGCCCATTTCAACGGACACATGGATAGACGGATATTGTTAAACAAACCCAGAATATATATACCTTGTAGAGTCTAAGATCAATGTTGTAGAAATTGCAAACGGAATGACAAATTTATATGAAGGGTACAAAAAGGTCAAAATTTGAATTAAGTCGATTAAAATAATTTGTTTATTTACCCCCAATTTCACCAAGTTCAGTTATAATTAACTATCAGTTATAGCGGTTTAACTGAACTTGGTGAATTTGGGGTTTAATGTTACAAATTCAATTCAAATTTTAATTCTAAATTGAAACCTTCAGCCCTTTAAAATAAAATTCAGCACAGTCTTTGTCAAGAAATGAACCCGCAGACCCGCACTGTTACCTTTTCTCACACCAACAAACGAAGCGGGACTACCAGGAATCTATGGAGGCTAAAGGTCGAAATAAACTACAGCAACGGCTTGACAATCCAACCAAAATTCTACGTTTGTACATGGTGAAGCAAAAAGTCAAATGGCGGTTAAAGTCAGCTCTGCTTTAACATTTCTGATGTAAACAGATACAAAATACACGTCTATATGAAATAAAGCGTCATACTCTTTAATAACGAGAAATAAATGTTTTTATTTTTTGCGAAACTTTTCATCGAAACTTACCGTGAGCGACGAAGCACATTTACAACTCTATGGATACTTGAAGAGGCAAAATTAACACTTCTGAGGCATTGTTTGGTGTTTTGTTTACGCTGGAGGCGTCATCGGGCCTTTTTTAGAAAACGACGCACGAGAAACGACTACGTCGAGCCATGCTTAACAACTTTTTCCGAGCTCAATTTGAAGAATTGAGAATGGTTCATACTGCACGACCTACAACAAAATGTCTGAGGTCTGCATTTCCAGGCTGTCTAATCTCTGCTTTTGGTGATTTACATTGGTCGTCATGATCGCCCGATTCAACCGTTTTGTGAGGTTTCGTGAAGTCTCGTTATTATTTCAATAAGCTTCAGACTCTTAAAGTCCTTATATGATTTCGGGAGCCTATCCCTGGATGTTTTGGCAAGGCTGATGGAAAATATTATATATCAGACCCGTATTGTCATTAATTCTGACGACGGCTACTTGGCCGATATCACTTTTTTAAATGAAAACAAATTTTGACATCAAATAAAAACAATCCAAAACCAAAACTTAAATTATTCATTTATTCAAAATATTACGGTCAAAGAACATCGGATCGCATCTTTTACTTCACCTTGTATGAACCTTTTGAGTTGTTGATTTGGGTGTTTGGACAACTGGTTGAAGCATGGAAATCAAAAATGTTTTTATTTTCGTAGAAAAATATGTTCAATTTTTCGGTTTGCACTGCCTCAAGCTAAATTTAATTATTTTCGTGAACATTTTGCAGAGTGAAAAAGAAGAAAACTTAGAAAAAATAACGAGTATACGAGTTTTTGGTAGAAATTATTTAAAATTTTTAACGAATAGTGCAACATTTTGGCAAAAGGATTTATTTATGTTGAAAAGGAATTTTACTGTAGCACAGTGTTCAATTTATCTGTGTTTTTCAATTGTAGTTCTCAAACTTTTTTAAGCTCTCAATAAACCATTGTAAATAATTATGTAAATTTAAACTATTAAAATATAAAAAAAGATTTAACATCACCTTTTTCCAAATTAAAACTGCACCCTTCTAACATCATGATTTAAAAATCAAAGTTTATTTCTGAGAATATATTTTTAATTCATTTTTGTTTTCTTAACTTTTCACTTTTCTTTTATTTTTTTTGTAACAAAAAATTGACAAAAAAAAAATCCTCAATACATAAATGGTTTTTTGAAAAATTCAATTAACAAAAAACCTTAAATAAAAAAAAAAAACCAAACTGGATGCTTGCTCGTACCCATGACGCTTTGACTGCTTTTTTTCTAAAAACAATCCTCAAAATCAATTGTTTTTAAATAAAATATCAAAACTGATGCCATTAAAAAAAAACAATAAAATTTAAACAAACACTACCTCCTTCCCCCCAACCAAAAACTTACAAAAACGGCTTGCATTTTTTGCACATGGCTTAACAAAATGTTAAAAAAAAAACAAAACAATTTGTAAAAATATTTGCACTTTAAAATAAACAAAACAAAAAAAAAAAAAAAAACCTAGACACGTAACTATACAAGAGAAAAAGGTCAGCACCCGACCCTTCTCCCAGCTAATTGATCAGGAGCGAGCCAATCATTTCCTAACCAAGAGGGAAAATTTCGGTTTCCAAGAAATGAGCGAAGTCGACAATAAGCATCAACATGCAAAACTGCAAGAGCAACCGGGTAAAATTATAATGAATGGCTCGGCCCCACCCTATTCGAAACCGAATTTAGACCTGTGGTTTAAAGAGGCAGTAGAAATGCGCAAAAAGGCTGGAGAATATAAGGTCTGTTATTTGTTAAACTAATATTTTTAAAAGATTCCAAATAACATTTTTTTTTTTTTTTTTTAAATAAATATTCTTAACAAAATTCTCACTAAAGAGCCGAGGATGGGGCAAGGAAATTGATCCTGAATTGTATAAGAAACAAAGGGATCTCTGGGATCAGGTCTCGAAACGTAGTTCATTGTCATCGCTATGTTTGGCCTCAACTATGCCAAGGTAAGGAAATACATCATTTTTTTTAAAAAAAAAAAAAAAAAAAAATACCAACAAGAAAGAAACCGAAAGCGAAACCTAAATCAGCGCGTCTAACGTTTTCTATCTCTCAAAAATTCTTACGCTCATACAAAATGTATGATGCAAAATTTTAACGCGTCGCCAACGCTTTGTCATCGACCAGACTTTTTTGAGCTTAAGAGGAAGATAGGTGATCAAATTGGGAAGGGCACTTAATTTAATGTACACTGCAATTCTGTTTTGTTTTGCTGTTCTATCACTTTTCAACTTGAAGTTGGGTGTAGATGTATTTGTATTTATATATAAACTATAAACAGTAGAAGAGGAAATACAAAATAAAAATACAAAAATTCCAAGACTAGAGTTTCATAATTTGGACACGTATGCAATTTTTATGCAGAATTTTTGATTTGGAATTCTGTATGATGACTTTGCAATTGGTAAATATGATTTTGTCGGCCCGTTGTAGTATATAGTATCTAGTTGTTTATGAAACTGTTCTGGGTGGGGAAGCAGCTCACAAGTCATTGTCATTTATTTTTTTAGGGCAATCGTGCGTTTCATTTTCGCATTGGCTAATAGCTTGGGGTCCTATTTATAGCTGTATCGAGCTACTGTTCCTGCGGCTTTCAACTCTTATCGTATAAAATAATTTTAAACCAGTGACGCCCAATTCTTATATTCCTATACTCGCCAGTAAAGTATAGTATTATTGTAAATTATAGTATTCGTGTAAATGCCGATGACGAACATTCTGCTGTTGTTTTGTTTTGTTTACATTACTCAAATTTTTTACTTCATGTTTTGCAACTTCTACCGCTTCTACCGGGTATATGCCTAATTTTTGGGTAAATTTCGGGTATATTTCTTTTTTGACAATTTGTTTGGGTATTTATTAAGCGCAAATGCATATGGCAATCCTTAACTGTCAATAAACCTCACTTAATAGCTGCGTTCGTTTACCCTAAAATGTGTACAAATTTGTACTGGATTTTACTGAAATGCGTTCGCATAATTATATACACATAAATTTGTAAGATTTTCATATTACTCACCTACTGGATTTCACTGGGATTTTTCTGGAAAGGTAAACGAACGCACATAGTTTTAAATTACTTTTGGTTTTTAAAAACGTTATTAAATATTAAAAAGCTACAATAAACCTGAATATATTGATATAAAATTGTGAAAAAGGTATGCTGCCTTTTTCCCCCATTTACCGGGAATTTACCGTAAAATCATTAAACAATGTCAAAACCCGGAACATAACAGAAACAAAGATATTAAACAAAATTTTGGTATCCAACAATTATAAAGCTAAAAAAAATTATCACATGAGCTGTTACCACTAACTGTTATGAATTCGCTTTGAATAAAAAAATAATTTATAAAGGAAAAATTCCCACGTTCTAATTTTAGAAAAATTAAAAGAAAATTACTTTTCAGTTTAAAATAACAAAAAACTTTAAATGTGAACCTTAAAATTTTAGTTCTTTTAACTTTAAGACATGTTTTTACAAATACTACCTATTTCAAATTGTGTTTTAGGCCCATAACTAAGGAAGAGAAAGATGAGGAAAATAATAAAAAGACAGCACCCATATTAAAAACTTTTAAACCTCGAGTTCCTGGTCAGGCTTACTTTTTGGAAAATTTAACTAAAGACGAATTAAATGCACTGCCAGCACGATTTAGTCATATACGTCATCATTTGGAACGTACCACAGGACCAGGTTTACTATGCAACAAATATAACCCAAAATCAAGCCTTTTCTAATTTCATCTTTTTAATCTTACAGATGTTGAGGAGGGCGCCTTATTGCCTTCGCCTACACGCGAAAAACTAATGCCAGCCATTACTAAGCGCGAATCGGAATCACAAAGGGGTAGTCCTAAGAAAACCGCCGCCTCACGTCATGGCTCACCACAAAAGGGTAGTCCCCAAAAGGGCAGCCCAAAAAAAGTTCTTAAATGTAAGTAGTCACTTTTAATATTTAAGCTCTATTTTAATTTTTTGTCTCCTCTACACTTAAAAAGTATCTGTAAAATTATCTCGTACACTTTAAGTGGTAAAAAGCAAATAGAAAAAAAAACAGAAAATAATTTTGAAAACAAAATATGCAGAATATATTTTTTAGTTCCACCACACCAACACAGACACTATTTTGTTTTGGCACTTTTAAGGGGGACAGTTTAATAATGCAGACCCACAACTCTCAATTTAAAATCTCTGTTTGGTTTTTGTTATTTACTTTGTTTTCGTCTTCTGAACACTTGAAACACACAATGTTTTGTTGGACAACAAGAAACATAATTTTTTTTTTAAATAATTTTTTTTTGTTGAATTTGATATAAATTTTTGTTGTTAACCGTATAATTTACTTGCTAAATACGTTTGTCTTGCTCTTTGTTTTTTTTGAAAGATTTTGTGAAAAAAAAATATTTTCTTTGCTTGTTTTTTTTGCAAGATTTTTGGTTTGCAAATTAAAATATTTTTATGTTTAAAGCGTTTTTGAGTGCAGTTTATGTGCAAGTTGAAATTTTTGTTAAAAAGTTATTTTATTTTTCTTTTCTAAGTATTCATAAAATATTAGTTAAGAGATCAACTAATTAATAATATTAAAGTAAATCCGAAAATGATCATAAATATTGAAACATTTTGAAGATAGGCTGTCTTAAAGTTCAAAAAATTGTTGTTAAAGAACTAGTATTTTTTAATTCCATCTGCCTTTTTTTGTAAAAAATTTTTGAAAAAATTCGAATATCAGGGTACCATGCGATTTGTTTTCGATATTTCTTGAATAGAAGAGGTGTTGGCCTTGGAATTTATTAACAGTATAAAACGTCCGTCTATGACATTGAATAGATACTAGAGTTGTCAATTATTCGCATTTCAACTTTGTTCGAATAATTGTTTTTGTTCGTTCGATCAAACCATTAAATCTATTAAATAAATTCGATTAATCGGTGAGAATAACGCATAAAAAAATATTTTTACAAAAAAATAACGTAGTTTTAATAAGTTACATTCGTCTATTCATCTACAATATGGAAAATCTTCCATTTTCTTCTTTATTTTTTTCGCAAATCTGCTATGAATTTTTCTCTTTTTGAAACGTTAAACTTTTCATCTCAATTCCATATCGTTGTATTACTTAAAGGCATTGTAAAACCCTTAATTTCTTAATAATCCGATATTACTTTGGCGTTCTTCAGCTAAACTTCTGCGTACAATTTCTTCTATAGAGCAAACGCTGTCTCCCTTTATGTAGTTTTCCATTGGACCATCTTCAGCTAAACTTCTGCGTACAATTTCTTCTATAGAGCAAACGCTGTCTCCCTTTGTGTAGTTTTCCATTGGACCAAGCTCGACATTTTTTTATGTCGTTGGATTATCTTTCACTACTTTGTTTTCAATGGTAATATTGTGGCACTTTCGCAAATGGTAAAAATATATAATTTAAAAAAAGAATTTTCTACTTTCATGATATGATTTATATGGGCAGTTCCAGCGGAAAATCTACTTTTTGTAACGTAACGCCAGAACTTATTTAAATTGTTTCTCAAAAAATTGTATATGTATAGTATACTTTTTTTTTACTTTGGTGTAAAGCGCAACTAGCTCTACATTAGGTAACAGAAGCGATAACGGTTGAACGACATGGTCCTAAAATACAACCTTGTTTGCATTCTGGCGTTTCATTAAAAAAGTATACTTTTCGCTGAAAATGCCCATATGTACCTTAAAACCAGGGCTGTGGAGTCGGAGTCGGAGTTGAAGAGTCGGAGTTGAGGTTTTTGTACCGGAGTCGGAGTCGGAGTCGAAGTACCCACAAAAACTAGCGACTCCGACTCCGACTTTTTTGCATTAAAATTTTTCCAATATTTTTCAAAATAAAAAATTTTAATGACCAATTTCTCCAATTTTTTTAAATATCATTTCATATTTAAATATAATTTTTCTTATAATTTTATTTTAATTTGACATAAAAAGAAATTTTTAAACATAAATTGATATTTAAATAAATTAGTGGTATGGCCATAAGAGGGCTTGCTTTTGAAATTGTGAAGTCAGAAAATAAGGACCAGTATACTTTTCATATCAAAAATTAAAAAATTGAGATAAAATCTTATTTTGACAATTTATAAGAATAGTTATATAGATTGTATCGAAGCATGTCCTTTTCTATGTTTTAATGTGACCTCAAATTCCTGTAACAAAAACCAGTGTTAATGAAATAGAGCCGAATTAAGGAATTTAAAAATTAAATTTGTAAAGATGTTATTTTTTATTTATCGTATATTAACAAATATTTTTGTAGCCATGTTCATGAATATGACTTGAAATCAGCTGTAGCTCCTGTGGTGAAAGCATTAAGTGAACTACATTTTAAGTTCCAACTTTCAAGGTGAATTATAATAGAATAAAATGAAAAGAACTTGGAAAAATACATGACATTGTTCCAGATATAATTCCCATCAATGTGGGGGTTAACCCGAAAAATGATTTGAGAATACTTTTATCTACTCACTTTAGGGAAAATTGGAGAGATAATAAAGACTTGCAATTTCAAATTTCGGTCTTGGACAATAATAATATTGAATTAGGAACGGAAAAATGCAATGGCGAGTACACTAAAGAAAAAGATTTAAATTTAGTTGTTCAAAAATTCACATTTTTTTAACTCTTCAGGTGGGAGATAAACTACATCACGCCACATTTTGAAAACTTTACAGCAGACCGCGCAAGCATGTTGATAATCGCAAATGATGTTTATGTAATAAAAATGTGCATTTGTACGAATATTTTATATGATCCTAACATATTTTTTTATGTCGATGATATACTTAAAAAATTACGTCATAAAAGGTTTGTTACCTTCTATGGTACTGTTCCATGCCTTGAGACAAACAGCACCAAGTCCAACAACAAAAGAGGTGCTATTTCCCAAAAATAATAGAAGGCTTACACCATTTTTTTACGTTACGTTTCTCTTCAAAATGTGTTATATAAATTGTAAAACTAACATTTGCAGGCGCATCTGTATGTTTTAATAAACTATATTAAATTTTCCTGAGAATGATTTGACTTAATAAATAAAACAAGACCAAAATGGCAGTGTCTGAATTTATGTATGTATATTAAAAACAAAAGACCTCACTTCACAATTTACAAAAAAGGACTGTCCTTTGCCTCTATTAATATTGTGGTAAACAACACTAAGTACACTTGATGCCTTTAACGTCTAAGCCAATTGGACTTGGTGTTGTTTTCAACTTTTCTATCTCGAAAGCTACATTAGATAGGACTTATGGAAATTTACACATCTATAAATTCCAACAGTATAAAAAACGTTTTTTGAAAAAGATGTGAATTGGTGTAGTTTATCTCTCCCCTACAGAACTATTTTTACATTTTTTAGCACTGTTTGCATAATTTTAATAAATTAATATAACCTTTAAAATACACTAAAGTTCAATGATCCCATACGGATTGAAGCAAAACTCGTTTCTTTCGAAAGTTCGTAACAAAACTCGTTCGTTCCAAAATTAAATCCATTATTTTTCTATATTTCAGTTGGTTTAAATTTCTAAACTGTTGAGTTATAAGTCAAGAATGTCATAACACTTAAGAATTAAAAAAGTTCAACTCATTTGGTCTATTGAATCGGGCGGTATATGTTTTTTACATTTTTTCCAGAATCCAAATAAAATATTTTGCAGCTTTCCTACTCATATGTTAGTAACTAGTAGGTTAAAGCTCAATGCGCGGCACGTTAGAATTAAAATATCGGTTGAAATTTTTACAGAATCATTTTCTTGCTATATTTAACCATTTAACAGGTACTAAATTAAAAAAGAGCTTAAAGTCAAATAAAAACTAGTCTCTTAAATAATGCTAGGTTAGAGTAGGAGTCGGAGTTGGAGTCGGAGTCGGAGTCGGAGTCGTACTTAAAAAATTTCAGCAAAAGGAGTCGGAGTCGGAGTTATAACTATTTCTTAACGACTCCACAGCTCTGCTTAAAACGAGCAAAGATTTTTAATTTTGATAGCTTGAAAAATAAATCTGTATAAGTCCAATGCTTACTTAAAAAAATTTTTATACAAACCATCTTGCTCAATTCGCAGTCTTATTTAGTTATGCAATGCAAGTCAAAATCCACTTCTGTTTTTTTAACGTCACGCCAGCGCATATTTTTGCTTATATCTGCAAATCCCTTAGAGTCGATTGTTGTAATTTTTTTTTTCTAAAACTAGTGCTACTTCATTACTTTGTATATATATAAAAAACCTTTTTACAAATTTGACTTCTTCAATTTTTTTGCATTTTGTCGTTCAAATATCATGTCACGTCAAAATGTAAAGTTTTTAGTTTTTTTTTTCACCCGAAACTAAAAATCCCCTTTTTTCGAAATTTTTTTTAAGTTTGATTTAAAAAGAAAAAAGTTGATACAATTGTTTGTCAAAGATTTGTTCAATAAGAACATAAAATACATTCTTGAAATACTATGAGTACTAAACAGGATTTTTTCTTAATAAAAATTGAGATGATTTACAGTCAGGGCTATGGCTACAATATTTTTTAACTTTCCTACATTTTGTATAAAATCACTAAAAACGTATGAGAATAAATCAAGTTATAAGCTTTTATTTAATTTATTTCGATTTATTCGTTATTCGAAAATCGCGATTTTAAAATTATTCGAAGAAGAGCTTGGGTTTGTTTGATCGATTAATCGAATTATTCTTAATCGGTTGACAACTCTAATAGATACTTGCTCAAATAGCTTTTGCTAATTACTCAACTATTTTAATTGCGTGCGAACACAGACGTTAACATTATTATTTTTGGATGAAGCTCTCCTTTGACTTGATTGTTTATTAAGCAAGCAAAATAGTTGCACTCGGAAGATTCGGAAGTCATGAGAGAAAAATGATGCACAAGTCACAAGATTATTCGAAAAATTAAACAATTTGGCGCAGTGTTAATACTGGCAAAGTCCTAGACCCAGTTTTGTTTTTCGATAAAAATGTTGTGACCACAACCGTTAACGGTGATCACGACAGAGCCATGATATCGAAGTGTTTTTAGAATCAAATCAACGATATAAACTTAGGCAATATTTTACGATATCAGCATACGAAACAATTGGAGTATTGAAGGTTAAGTGAGTCATTTCTCGCAATTTTTTCCTCGAAAAGACGTCGCGTTCTTGGGATAACCCCTTAAAATTTGTTTGTTTGGGCTAATAGACGCCACTTTAGTAAGATTTTCTTTTTTGGGGTAACATTAAATCGTTACGCATAACACAAGCAAACGCGTCAAGAACGCAAGAAGAGCTGAGGGCCATAAACGAAGGGATGACATTAAATCGTTATGCAAACAAACAAAGAAGCCAAGAATGTAAAAAGAGCTGAAAGTCAACATCGAACGCCAAGCTCCTGGCGTTGCGATCGATTTGTGTATGTGAGTCCACAAAGAAGCATTGACTTCCTAGTTTCGTCCCATCTGTAAGTTTATTTGTCTTAGGCTGGGTTTTCGAGAACTCAATTAATCTAGGCTCAGTTAATCTGAAAACAGATTTGTGCCGTTATTACCAAGCGATTCATGTGTTGAAAAGTTTACTTAACCCTTCTGCATCCCTTGGATATGTGCCCTTCCTATGATCCTTTGGGTCAATATGACCCAACAATAAAATGTAAACAACATTTCATATTTAAGTATAATAAAAAATAAAAGCGATTCTATTGACTATTTGACTGAAAAAATTATTGATCGATTATTCTGAATGAAGATGAACTCAATTCAATTATATTCAATAGGAAAACAATTTTAAGGTGGAATTAAACTTGCAATATCGCTTGTTGGGTCATATTGACCCAAAGGATATTCAATGTGTGTAAATCGTGTTTTTAAATGTGGAGTGGGAGGAAAAATTTAAATTTTATTATTCTCATTTTCATTTAAATTTATAATTTTCGTCCCTGTAATGGATAAATTAAAGTTTCACGTCCATATCTTATATTTAAAGAGACAAATTTTGCGTTTGAAAACCAAAATTGGGTCAAATTGACCCAAGGAGTGCAGAAGGGTTAAAAAATTGGTCTAAACTAAACTATTGGTCTAAAACTAAGTTTAAACTTAATCCACATCTCAAAACCCCGGCCTTAGAAAGCCAAAGTATCAGGATTTTAATTAACAATTTGGTTTGTTTTTATTATCCAAAAAATTTTACGTGCTCCAGATTTCTTACATTGTGTTTAAATGGCGAGTTTAGAGAATGGTTGGTGTTGTAACAGGTTTGCTATCAATAGTTCTTTCCTGAGAAAAAGTTCCGGTGGAAACAGCTGTTGCTAAGTTGACTTTATTTGTCCTTGTTTAACTCGGGTTATTCCGAAGCGAAGATCCAATTGTCTTAGGAGACGATTGTAATCACATACGGTGTTTCTCGTGTTAACTAAATGAACATAAGCGCAAATTATCTTCGGTTCTTTTCCGGTATGTTATTTTTCGAGTCAATACTATTTTCTGAAGAATTTGCACACTTTAATCGAAAATGGAATCTTCTTCTCTAAATTATGAAGAATTTGTCAATTTATTTTTTTTCCGGGTGTATCAACTACGATCATGCTGAGGTTATTAAAATCACTTATACGTATGGTTTTGTTTTTATACCCTTCACCTCAGGTGGAAAAGGGTATATATAAGTTTGTCATTCCGTTTGTAATTTCTACAATATTGATCTAAGACCCTATAAAGTGTATATATTCTGGGTCCTTATGAGGAGCGAACTTGAGTTAACCATGTCCGTCTGTCCGTCCGACCGTCCGTCTGTCCGTCTTACGTTTGATATGTATTTTCCAGACACTCCAGACATGATAGCGGCTAGGTTGTTTTAAATTTATGTCACATATAGTCCACCATTTATTGCTATTGAAATTCAGCGAGATCGGTCTAAAAATGGCTGAGATATGGGCTAAAAACTACGACTACCTCTAATTTTTTCCAAAAATCCCTTGTTGTTGTTGTATTTTTATTCCTTTTTTCTGTATATCTTGAGAACGGCAAGAGCCAAAGTTTTCAAATTAGGTACACCCATTAAGGTTATCAATACACCGCATTCCACAAAATGTGGGCGGGATCGGAGAAGTATGCGTGGTACCTCCCGTACAAAAAATTTCAAAAATTGTAAAAAAACCTGATTTTTTGGACTGTTATATAATCTATGGTTATACCTTGTATATCAAAAAATCTTTAGTAAAAAATATTTTCTGAAAAACTTGGAAAAATCGTTCCAGATACGAAAAAGTTATGACCAAAATAATATTTTGTTTTTTAAATACCCACTTTCGGGAACCATAGATCTTCCCGAGTCCAAGATTTATTACCTAACTAACTGGAAAATTTCTTCTTAAATACGTCGGGTCAAATCGGTTAAAAAATGGCTGAGTTATAATCAAAATAAAACAAATTTTTTTTTAATTTTTATGTTAAAAAACGATCTTAAAAAAAATATTTACCAGTTTTCGCTTTTTAAATATAAATTATAATGAAGTTTTTAGTATTGTAAATATGAAGGTATATGTAAAAATTATTTTGTTTTTGTCTAGTTGCTCTGTATTCTGCTCGCAAAATGGCGAAGGGTATATAAGATTTGGCACAGCCGAATATAGCACTCTTACTTGTTTTTTTTTTTTTTGGTTTTTGTTACAAATACAATTACTATATTCTAACTTTATTTACTGAGCAATAGCAATATAGTACTCTAGTCCGTATTATGAAACAGACCAGAGTCTCTAGAGGCAATCGAACCAAGAATCTAAAATCAAATAAAAAAACTTTATTTTTATATAATTTTACAAGCTCAGTAGTGCAATTCACTAACTTTTTAAGAATCGACAAACGTAATCTTTGTCGACATAATTTTCCCTTGCAGTAACGAACCTGTAATTTTTTTTAACAATAGTATAAAATTTTTGGCATAATTTCAAGTAAAATTTGGGTGAAAACATATCAGTATTAACAAAGAATCGCCAGTTTCAACTCACACTTAGTGATAGTGCAAAAATATTGCAATTATTTTGTTGATGTTGAGTGATGAATTGAAAATTTGCAGCCTCTCTAAACATGAGTGATAGTGATGTTAAAAAATTTTGAGTGCAAAAAAATGGTTTGATTTAAAAAAAAGCAATCATCAGCTTATTGCAACTTTTTTTTCACTCATTTGAGTGCAATTTAAATTGTTGCACTAATTTTAAAATTAAAAACTTGTTTTTTCAAGATAAAAGCCATTAATTATACCTTTATTGACAAAATTTCATTTTGTTTAATGTTCTTTGCGTATGCATATCCTCAAAAGAAATCAAAAACCATGCACATACAAAGTTAAATTTTTTAAATTTTAGTGAGACAATATTTGTATGCAGCTTTTTTGATTGCATATCCAATTTTGCACTATTTGAATTGAGTGCAGATTTTTGCTTTAAATCTGCGTTTAGTGATAGTGGAAAAATTTGCACTATCACAAAATTTTTTTAGCGGTAGTTAAAAAAATAACACTCATCACTAAAGCTGGCAAAAAAGAGTGCAAACTAACTTTTTTGCAGTTTTATTTATGGCCATTTTCTCAATGTATCGACAAACCGTCTGTTACTTAATGTCAACATAAATTTATTATACCGATAAACTGTCCGTTAACGATTTTGGGTTTCTCAATATACCGACAAAAAACATTGGTTTGAGTTGGCAACACCACTCAAAATACATGTAAAAGTTGGGAGGCAGCTGATTGAATTTATCTGTACGTCAAATAAATAATTGGCAGATGAGTGCCGGTTAGCATTGCGACAAAATAGAAGCAAATGAGACATTGAGAAAACCAAATTTCTTTAATGTGCAGTTTTTTGTTGTGAAAAAAATAATCGCCTAATGAGAAAATGGCCATTAGTGATAGTGCACTGCTGATTTAAATCAATATTTAGTGCACTACCCCCAACTATGGTAATTATTCAATGAACCGTATGTGGCAGGGCTTTTTAAGGCCTCTAACACCTTTCTAAAAGATTATCTTATGATATCCTACATTTAAAAACATGACATCTAGAATGTATTAATTTCTTTTAAAAGGACCTTACAAAATATTAAATTCATTTGCTACTCCTTTCCTAAAGAAGTGAGAAGGGAAGTTGTTCAGTTTTTATTTTTTTGTTGTTAGTGACATTCGTTACTCCCTTCTTAAGGAAGGGAAAGGTGTTGTTTTATTTTTATGTTTTTTGTCTAGTGAGTCTTACGTAAATGTATACGTTGTAGATCAGCTGTTCCATTTCCTTACCAAGCCTATTTGTAAATAGAAAATCTTACGTAGCCGTGAAGTTGGCTTACGAATAAACCTGATAATTACATTTTTTGAACAATTGAATTCGACCGCAACATTTCTTATATACCCTTTTAAGAGTCCTTTATCTGAAGAACTTTAAGAATTCCTGGAAAAAGAAAGGAGGTTGGAAGGACTTACTCCCAATGAAAACCTGTGTAAAATATAAGTACATATGTGTGGAATGCGGTGAAAACTCATTGTGTCTGCTAAGTAAGGCTTTTCATTATGCCTCTTTACCCATTCTTTCTACCACTGGGATTGATTTTCTTCATACAAAAAAAAGGATACATTTTTTTAAAAAACCTGAAGAAAACTTTGGTAAATTAAATTAATTAATTGTTTCATGGCTAAAAACTCTAATGGAATCTAGCGACTCAATTGGCAACACTGTTTGGATGTTTACTTAAATAGCAAATAAAGTAAAAAGTTTTCTTAATCAAATAAAAGCATTTTTTTATTTCTAAATAACTTTTTTAATCGTATGATTTATGTGGCTATTTAGTATTCGTTTTTTTAAAAATGTTTTGCTCTCTAAAAGGGTAGAATGTTTTATATTAAAAAATTCACCCTTTCTAATGGCATAAGGTATAATTTGCCAGTCTTGATAGTGGCCTGTAAAAAAGGAGACTTCGGCTTATATACGGGACTATTTTTAGAACGGCGACGATTGCCTCAAAGAGCAACAAAGCTACGAGAAAATTGCAAAAATTCAGAACAGATTGGAAAAATAACAAATAGTACTATTACAGGGTTGGCAAGACATGCAATTTTTCAGAATACAATATTTTTTGCGTAGAAAAGAAATTACCATAAGAATAAGGAAGTTCTAATTTGCCTCAAGGATTGAAAACTTAATATTGTCAAAGATTGATAAACACTTTGCTTAAAAATTTACCAATTTCTGTGCAATTGGTGTTTTTAAAGTTTAAATTACTTTAACACTCTCTGTATTTAAAAATGTTCAACTTAACTGTCTCAATTCATAAACTTTATTCTCTGTACTACTGAAATTCATATTCATATAACATTAATCAACATTTTTTTTTATCAGCATTTTAAATTTTCATGATTTTTTGAATAGTCAGATAGTTTATAAGGACATCTAAATGTCATCTAAAGGTATTCAATGTCTAAGTCGTATAGTTAATCAAGCTAGGTTATTGCAACTGTCACAAGAACGTTTATCTATTCCACTTAAATTACTTATGTGTATTTGTTTTAAATTAGCAAATGTACTTTAAAATTATTTTAAATGTCCTAACAAAATTTTTGTGTTAACACCTTAGAAAAACATAACTTAGCCGCCAATGAGTCTTAAATTATAAATGTTTTAATAAAAACAGAAATTTCATACTCACTTAATCTATTTTAGTATATCATTTAAATCACCCCTTTTAGTTTTAAACATAGATAAAAATAAGTTTCGTCATTTTTCAAATTTCATTAACATTAAAAACAAAAATCAAATTTTTTCTTTAAACAAACCCCAACATAAAAAAATTTCCGAAATAAATCCAAACGTATCGATTAAAAAAAAACTGAATTAAAAAAAAAATCATTGCTAAAAAAATTAATGAAACTAAAGCACGCTCACAATCGGTTGGTCCAGACCATGAATCGCCTAAACGTCAGTTACGTTCAGCTAGTACGGCACCATACCATCGAACGGCTGGCAAAAAAACTCCTACTTCAGCTACTACACAAGGAACGACTGAGCGTAAGCCACGACCATGTAAGTAAATAAAACAAAATTTAGAAAAAAAAGTAGCTCATCATTTTTATTATAATTGGTTTTAAAGACTTTTCATTTTTAACAAAAATTGTTGTCATAAATCATTTTTAATTTTGAAATTTATTCAAATATTTCTTTGTATTAGGTCTTAGTTTTGTTTCTTTTAAAGTACTTGTTGAATTTTATCAAATTCAATGTAGTTTGTATAATTTAGTTTGACTTGTTACTTTACAATAAATAAGAAATTACTAACATTTAGCTGTGATTTTTTTTATTAAATTTTTTTTACTGTTGTTTTAATACGGCTATTAAGAATTTTATAAAAAAAAACAATTTAAATACTTTTGTAAATTGTTTTCAAATTTAATCCACTCAAAATATTTTCATGTAATGGTGTTGAGTTACTACTTTCTTCTCGTAATTACTTACTTAATTACCCTAGATAAATATATTAACAATTCTAATGAGTTAAGCATGTTTGTTATTAGTTTAAATTGAAAAAAAAAGAAACTTGTATAAATTTGTTAATGACTTTTTATAAAAAAAAAAACAAACACATATAGATAAAAAGTTTTAAAAGAATATAAAAATTATACTTAAAAAAAAAAAATAATTGGTGTTTTTAATGTTTAGTTTATAAAATATTTATATAAAACGAAAACTAAATAAATACAACTCATAATATCATTATATTTTGGTTTATAATGTAAAAAAAACTAGTTATTTAGTTTTTAAAAACCGATTTTGCCACGTTTTTTTGTTTTATAAATTTTTTTCTTTTAATTTCTGTTTACTTTCCCAAGTTGTTAACAGTATGAAGTTTGCGCGATTACTAAACAAATTAAATGAAGCATTCGTGTATTTATAGGCTGTTGTTATAAGCTTATTTGTTTGATATAGAGAGAGAGAGAGAGAGAAAAATAAACCTGAAGCTTTAATTATAAGTTTCTGAAATTTACTCATTTCAGTGTTTCTTTTGTAATTTTTTTTTTAAGTAAAAAGCAATGTGGCAAAAAGTGCTTAAGTCTATTTTTTTTTTTTTGTTTTAAAGTTGATTTTAAAAATGTCTTCCTATTGTTATCAGGCAGAAAAATATATCTCCGATAATCTCTCTTATGTCTACTTTAAACAGTTAAGGACCAATAATAATATGCATAATCTAACTAAAGCTATGGAGAAGCTCGTCGAATTCTCTTAAAAAACAAAAACAAAGTAAAAAAAAAAATATGGAATATGCGGTGTATTTCGCACTTTGCTTAAACCGGCTGTTATTTGCTGTCATAAAACTTAACGAAAACGTCTTTATGTTTAATATGGTTTGACATGTTACAGTAGCCTAGGACAGCTTATGCATATTATGGTTGGGCCTCTAGACGTTGGAAACATCAAAACTTTTCACTTGGGAACTTTTTATTATAGAGACTACAAACTTGTTTAACTCAAATTTAGTTTAAGTCGACTTAAGCACTTATTTCCTTTTGCGTCAAAAATAATGTTTAAGCCAGAGATTTTATAAATAATTAAGTTTGGGAATAAAAACTGGGAAGTCTTTATATATGTTTCCATTATAAGAACCTTAATCACCAAAACTCGCATATAAAGCGTTGTCAATCAGCAGCTATGGGACGAAGGTAATGCTATGTATTCTGAGGACCAGAAGTATTTTATCTACCATAAGAAGCTGAAATCAAGAGACAAGGGACTTGCACCAAACACAATGAATTTTTTTAAAGAGAGAAAAGACTGAAAAACGGCTAAAAATTTTAAGCAAACAAGTAGCCGCTCACATTATGCAGGACCATGGCTTTTGCCCTTAAAACATAAGCAGGGCTTTTGGAGCGATATCTATATGCTGCTAGAAAGATGGAAAATGGTTCTATGTTTCACAATAAAAGCGCAAAGGTTTCCAAGAATTTAGCATTTTTAAGATACCCGAGTGCTCCGGTAGGCTTACTGAGCCAGTCTATCAGCGCCGGGATTGCTTGTTCGATTCCCGCCAGATACTCTAGTTTCTTTCCCGCAGACAAGCGTAAAGCTTCGCGGGATTAGCTTAGGGAATTAAAAAAAAAATATACATTGAATGTAATACGAAAAAATTCTTAGATATCTTTTAAGGGAAATTATGAAACTTGAAAGAAATACTCTGGATAAAACATTATTTGAAGCTTTTATTTTAAAATTTAGCTAACCTACACTGAAAGAAAAATGCTTCATATATTTAATGAATCATTTTCATAAAAAAAATTTCATTGGTTAAATAAAAATTTTCATTGTCTAAATGGAATTTCGTAGTTATAGTGAAGTCTTTTCATTAAAATCGCTTCATTGGATTTCGTAATTAAAAGCAACATATTTCAATAATTGCCTTCATAAATTTAAAATTTCATTATGACAATAAAAATGTCATTATAGTAATGAAACAAAAACTTTCAATCAACGTTGTTATTTTTGTTATGGACAATTTAATCTCATATTTACGCTCTTAATTGAGTAAAAAACATAGTTTTTTTATCCAAAAACTACACTGCCCCGGTAGGCTAGCTGGTTGTGAGCTAGTCTTTCAGCACCGAGGTAGCGCGATCGTTTCCCGCCAGAGACAGAAAAAAAAATAAAATAAAAAAAATTAAATAAAAAAAAACAAAAAAAAAAAAATTAAAAAAAAATAAAAAAAAAAATTAAATAAAATAAGAAAAAAATTTTTTTACATTATTGAAAGTATTCATCAAATGAATAATATTCATAGATCTAATGTAATGCTTCATTAAATACATGTTAATAAAACAGGTTTTATTGATCCAACGAAGCGCTGCATAGGTTCCTTTTTAATGCAATTTTTCATGGGATTAATGTCAAAATTCATTGGTATTGCGAAAACAATTCTTTCAGTGTACAAAGCTTAAATCTAAAAGCCTTAACTATAGAAAATTTAAAGTTTAATTCTGATTTAATTTCCTCAAATTTATAAAACACGTAATTTTATAATTCCTAATTTCTTAACTAACAAACAAACAGTTTTAAAATGATTATTTTTTTTTTGAATTTTGAATTTTTTATTAAAGCTTATTAATCTTTCTTTTTTATCTTTATGTTCTAACTCAAATTCTTTTTAATAAAAAAAAAAATAAATTAAATTTTGGTTTATTTACTTCTTTATTCTTTTATTTCCACGTTATTGCCCACATCTTTTATGAAAAAAAATATCAAAAATATATATACATACATATATATGTATATAGCTACCCTTTCCACAACATTTCATTCCCGTACAAAAAGTAGTTCATTACCTCCTCCTAGTGGTAAGGCTCATGCAAATACTGCTGCTACTGCTAGCAACGCTGCTGATCATGCAAATCAAATGCATATCTCGACATCACAATCAAACAAATCACCGCAACCGCTGCAAATGCGCAAAAGTGAAAAAGACAAAACTAATGCCGCTAAACCACGTTCAAAATCGTCAACTGCTAAATCATCTTATCCTCCACATCTTCCATCCAACGATATGACAAGCTCAAAAATATTGGTAAACGGTCATGATGCTCAAAAAGATGAGGATAATGAAAAAGTTATTAAAACCTCTGGCAAAAAATTTATTTCATTGGCTTTAGATCATTTAGCTGTGCCAGGTCGTGATAAGAAATTGGTAGAACGTGAGTAGAGAAGGTCGTTTTCAACTTAAAATGATGTTCACAATTTATAACAAAGAAAAAAAAAACCTACATACATACATGACAACTAATTTTATATTTATATATATATTTTTTTTTTGCGAAACAGGAATGTTATCCAACAATATTCTAATATATTAACTGTTTTATTATTTTTTTTAACTAACTGTTTTTTTTTTTTTGTTAAACCCAAAAAAGAACAACTGCTGTCTAACAAAATCTTTAACACTTATGTAAAATTTGAAGTAAACTTGCAAAATTTAGAAATGTGTGTATTACCAATAAATCTTGTGTTCATATAAATTAAGAGACAGGAATTTATGGAGACTTTAATTGAAATGTATTAAAGAGTTTCAAGAATATAAAAATTGACCAATGCTACAATTATAGAAAGTAGCAGCGATATTACAAAAACTGTACAAAAGAAAAGGGCTTTCTTTTGTTGTTACGTCATAAGAACTGTCGAAGTGCAGCCAAGTTATTTAATAGTGTTGGTAAAATATAAGCAACATTTGGCACGATACAAGTAAGAAAATATTGTTGAACAAGTCCGACCATATGGTACCCAACACCACAGTATTTAAAAACAAATTTTCGAGGGTGGACTCTATATGGGAAATGGTCAATCATGTAACAGCTTAAACAAAATTATGTTACGAAAAAGATCTTTGGTCCGAATATTGTTTAAGAAAAGGGGCTTATATGGGATTTATTGTTAATTTTGGACCTGACAGCACAATATTTTCTTATGATATAAAAGCTATCTTAACAGTTATAGCAGTAATGGTATAGGAGCTTTAAACAAGTTTGGACGGATTCCAGCAATAATATTTGCCAAGATTATTAGGATTGCAATAGAATAAGTTTTGACCGAATTAAATCTTTTCACTAACAAAATTAAATGGTTTATGGCACATTGACCCTATTCCGAAAGCAAGTTTTTATGCTCAATTACCCAGCAAAAACTTGGTAATGACTTGCCATTACTGAACAACTTACTTTTCAATGACTACTTCATGCCATCTGCATTACATAGAAGTAGTTTAGTAATGGCTGACATATAATCTGATACCTAAGTACTTGTGTATGAGTTGATTAGCGCTCTTAATTGAGTAAAAAACATAGTTTTTTTATACAAAAACAACACTGCCCCAGTAGACAAGCTGGTAGTGAGCTAGTCTATCAGCACCGAAGTTGCGCGATCGAATCCTGCCAGAGACAGAAAAAATAAAATAAAAAATAAAATAAGTAAAATAAAATAAGAAAAAATAGAAAAAAAAATAATTAAAAAAAAATAATAAAAAAAAAATTTTTTTTTACTTTTGTGAAAGTATTCATCCAATGAATAACACTACATGTTAGTTGTAATTTTGGTGACATCGGAGTAATAAGTTATTTAAGTCCCTATTTGTAAGCGAATGTGGTAATGACTTATTTAACTCCCTATTTGTAAGCGAGGATGGTAAGTACTTGCCTCCAATGACATCACCGTGTTAAAATAATGAGTTAAAATGCCAATGTATAAGTAGTGAAGAGTCGTTATATTAGCTTTTTAACTCATTACTTTGCAATTTAAGTTTTTGCTGGGTATGAACCGATTCTGACCAGTTTTAACAGGCTTGTGACAACTAGTATGTAAGTACCAAATTGCATCTAGTTATCTCTAAAATTGCGTACTTTGTGTACCTGTACTACTGCATAGCTGTACTTTGCTCACAAGATTTACATATAGAGCCAGACAGGTACACAGGCGGGCGGAGGGACATCGTTGATTGACCCAGAAGGTAACTCTGAGTTTAAGGTCATATAAAAATCAGTATAAACGAAGTATGCCTCCTCGACTATGGTGGTATAACAGCCAGTTGGCTTTTCGAGGCAACCTTCTTTTATTGTTCCATGTATTAACAACATTTCTTGCAAATTTTATTAAAAATAATGGGGTTAGTAAATAAGTGTTCTTTGTATATAGAGCTTTATTAAATAATGGAGAGAGCTTATATCGTAGAAACCATTTATAATAAACAAAAGCTTTTTTGTAAACAAAAATCTGGCTTACTTACGCCAGTTATTTTTACAAATAGATATCGTCGGTCACAGGTTGACAACTCTTAACATGTTTTTTTGTACTTTTCAGGAGACAAAAAAAAACGTTATTACTCCGTTACTAAACCGTGTTGGAAGTAAATAAAAAAACCAAAATTAGTAGGAGATATTTATTGTAAGATGGTGTAAAAATATAAATGAAACGTTCTAACATGCAGAAGGACAGACACAGTCTTTTGGCATCAAAAACCCGATTCGATTTTTTTGCGAGTTAAGAGTTGTCAACCTGTGACCGACGATATCTAGCTGTGTATACACGCAGAAAATAAACATCTTTAAATATGGTCACCTCCAGCAAAACTATTTTTAAAGAAAATTTTAAACATATTAT
Source organism: Pollenia griseotomentosa (assembly GCA_963931875.1). NCBI lineage: Eukaryota > Metazoa > Arthropoda > Insecta > Diptera > Polleniidae > Pollenia > Pollenia griseotomentosa. The sequence continues at coordinate 205,934,389 of OZ007560.1, forward strand.
GTTTAATATATCCATATTATTGTCGCCGACATATAGTACTACCTTAGTTCAAATTTTGCATCGCCCAACCTGTAGGACCTACCTGGTCCTCCCCAGGAGCAAGTGCCATATGGCACTCTTGTCCACTATATAATAAATTTTTTTCAATATAAACACAATTTTTTTTCAATTATTCTTAGTTTATTTACATTTATTCCATATAATTATACTTTAGTTATAAACAAAAAATAATAATGTATGAATATTCATCTGAGGTTCCATAAAAATTTATACAATTTCATACGTGTTTGAGCATGTGGCAAAATAGAGCAATAATATATGAAATTGTTTTAAAATTAAAGAAACATTGTTATAAGCTTTGAACCCGTAAACTTCTCTGTCAACTGGTGTGTGAAACTTCCCAAAAACCCGAAACGAATTGATCTAGAAAAACTGAGAGATACGTATATCTTTTTTTAAGCTATATTTTTAGAATCTGAACAGTTTGATTATGGGTGAAATATCAATACGGAAATGTATTCAAATATAATTCTTACTGTATGAACTAACTTTTCCCTTCAATGATTATTTTGATGTGTTACAAATTGAATTATAATATCATTTTTTTTTCGGTGGGTATAAAATTCAAGTAAAGAAATAAATATGAAAAAATAACTTTTATTTCCTAATTATAAAACAAAACTCTAAAAATAACTAAAATTTTTTCAGAAAATAATAATATAAAGAAATTTTGTAAATAAAACTTGCCACCGTTATGAATCCTCCTTTTAGATATCAACTTTCCCTTAAAAAAAATAGTTTTACTCAATAAAAATTTTCTATAGGAAAAACTTTTGAAAAAAATAAGCTTTTGGTATTTGTGCGACAAAAGCTTTTAAACTTAATTTCTTTAAAAAAAAAACTTTTTAGCTAAATAAGGCTTTGAAATAAGAGAAAACATTTTTTAGTAAAAATAAAGCTTTAGAAAAGAGAAAATTTTCCTATATTTTTTATTTTCGATAAAAAGATATAATTATTTCTTATGAAAACAGCTTTTTATCGTCCATAAAGCTTTTTTTTTTTTTGTAAATTAAAACCATTTTTTTCCAGATATCTTACGCAGATAAAAATTGGTTTCTGCACGATCACAATCTTGTTTTGAAAATAAATTTGTATAGAAATGATGGTAACTGCAGCCAAATTGTGATAAAATTATTCCGATGTATTATGGTCACATTAATTTGATGCTTACAGACCGACATTATTTGATCGTTATAATAGTTAAATATGTCACTCTTACACTTTTGTCAAAAGGGAAAATTGTTATTGTTAAACCTTCAACATAGGAAAAATAACAGTGAAAAATAGGATACTTTGATGTGATTTAATAGACATGTAAGTAACTTGTGTAAACACAATTAAGTTACTGCAAGAATAAGTGTTACTAAAATTTGACTGACTACTTATTAGGTGATTAGCTAATAGATACTAACTAATTAAATGTCTTCCAGGGCTGCCTTAATTATATGAACACGAGCGTAATAAATTATTTTATGTATAACTAAATGTTTGCTTATGCGTACGAAGTTTGACACTAATTTGTTGAAAACAAAATTTTTTTGTTAAACCCTAAAATAGAATAAAAACCTGAAAACATTTACTTTTGAACAAAATTTTACTTGAAACTGAAATGATTTGAAATAACACTAGAAACTTTGGTATTAAAAAAAAGCAGTAAATGTTGCCATGTTGACAATTATAAAATATTTTTTTTTAATGTAGTTTGACGTCTCTCTTTGTGAGAAAGAGGGTAAACTAAGTAAAAATAATTTTGTTTGAAACAAATGGGTGAATTCGCCATTACCTATTTATTTTACCAAAACGCCTTCAATGTTTGTTATAAAAAAAAAATTGTTGTATTTTTAGTCCTATTTTCTCCTAAATGTTTCTGTTTTCTCTAGACTTGTTGTAAATAATAAAATGTTTCCAGTAGTTGAGTGTTAAGTAATCGTAGTTAATTATCACCTTAAGTTGCTGCGTTTTTAATAAATACAATATCTCCGATACTTCTCTACAAAACTAAACAAATTAACTCTGTAAACTCTCTATACTAATGTTTTTAAACCCAAACTAACATTTTAACATCACTTTCTTACTCTTTGAAAAATATAATATTTGTTAATCTCATTAATCTTACTTAAAATCTGTTTAACTGTATTATTATGCCTTTCTCTTTACCACAACAAAACTTAACAATGATCATTAACAAATAAAACTTGACAATTAACAAAAAGCTTGGTTGAAAAGTTTGATTTAATATTGCAAAATCTACATAAAAAAGCTCTTAAAGTTTAAAGCATGCCTTTTTGAATTGATTAATTAAAAAATATTGAATCAGTTTGATGTTTGATTAAGATTTATTTATTTTTTTTTTACTTTACAGCGGCTTTGTTTTACTTAAACTTTTCATAATTATGTTTTGTTACAAAATATAATTTTAACAGGATTTTTTTTTTAAAAGAAAACAAATATTTTGAAACCTTATTTTTTAATACTTACAAAACATTTAAGTATGCTTTAATTAATAAATACAAAAAATATTAATAATAAAACAAAACTAAACATAACAAAAAAATTTTTATTAATTAAATATTTCTTTAAAAGATATTAAGTATGTGTATATAAGAAACTTTCTTGTTTAATTAGATGAAACTGAAGATGGCCGTGATACTGCCATATCTGTATCCAGCTGCAGTCCCCAACCAGTGGCTGAGGTTCCCGAAGAGCCAATAGTAAAATCGCCACCGGAACCAACTCGTGTCAAGAGTCCTGAACAAATTATCATGCGTTCACCAGATCCCGTTAATTGGACTGTACCCTTGGATACAGGGAAAACCTTTACTGTTACACAAAATGTTAAAGAAGGTAAGAACAAATTCAAAATATTTGTAGAACTTTAACTGGTGTCCAAAAAATTTAAATGTAAAATGCTATTATAGGTGAAAATTATAGTAGACCACAAAGTGAAATAAAAGCGTCTACCCCTGTAGAAAAGCCACCACCACCACCCCAGTCGGCTCCTCCCGAATTGACTGAACAAGTCAAAATGGACGGTAAGCTTTAAAGCACGCTTGTTCTTCGTAACATCCATATCCAATAAAAAAAAACAAAAAAAAAAACGCTTTTCAATACTAATTCGCTTTCATCATTATATATCATCATTAAACCAAAACAAAAAAAAAAACGTTTTTAAAAATCTAACTCAAAAAATGCTTAAAAAAGTCAATAATTCAATCAAGCAAGAAAGCACTTTTTTCGTAACACTTCATTCTTCTTCGTAATTTAATCCCTTAATTCACTCACGTTTGTGTGATAAAGCAGCCTGGAAAACAAAACAAATACGCAGCAATAATACTCACAATAGCAACAACGAAGCTAAGTCACCAACACAAAATACAACAACTACTCCAACAACTGCTGGAAGTCCTACATCCGAAGTGGGAAAAAATACGGTACTACAAAATAATGCTTACAGAAAACCAGTGCCTGGCACCACCATTAGGGTTCTTGAAGATCCCATGTTTGATGTTGACGTTATATTGGCTTCATCAGCCGCTGCAGGAGGACAGCAACAGCAAGCTGCTAATTTGTCTTCATCCTCTAATTCAACCACTACCACAGCTTCAACAGCTCGTACCACAGCCACAGATGTTTTGGAAAAGGCTCGTGATCGTTTTGATCGTTTTTGGGGCGGTAACACTAGCAAAGAGGAAAGTGTTTAAGTTATTAAGAGTTTAATTAAACTCAAGTAAAGTTAAAACTATATAAAAAATAAGCTTTTAAATTTTATACTTGACTTATGAACAAAAGAAAGAAGTTACTTAATCACCTTTTAAGAAGAATGAAAAAAAAGAAAACACATGACATAATAATATTAAGACTTTTTGCTGTTAAGAAAATTACCAATTTAACCCCACAACAAATATTGAACAAAATTTAGGTTGGTATTAATAAATTTTATTAAACTTACTTTTTTAAAGTATTTTTTTTTCTTTTTTCTTTTTATTTCTTATTACCGGGTCATCTTGATCACACAAGAGTTCAGCAACGACTAACCAAATACTTGTTTTGCAGCCTTGCTTTATAATATAAAGTTTATATAGAATAAAATATGAAAAAAACTATTTTTCAAGTATTTACACTTTCCAACTCTCTCACAAACACAAAAAAACTACTTGTAAACTTTCAAAATATTAAGTGGCTTAGGAAAAGAGAATATAAGGCGAATACGCCTAGAAGGAATGCTTACAAAAACAGAAAGAGCAATCAAGCTTTTTCTTTAATTTTTTTTACGTGAGTATTACAACTACAACACAGTAAACAAACAAAAACATACGAGCTCATTACATTTCATGATAACAGCCACAACAATAACAAGAAAAAAACCAAAGACACGAAGACCCGTCCAAAAAATAAATATTAATGAAAAAAAATTTATAAATAAAAACAATTTAAGAAGAAACCTCAAAACTAAATAAATGAAATTAAACTTACACAAATCATTATTAAAAACAAAATTTAGGCCACTTTACTATTCAGGCTCATAGAAAATTTCCGTCATTAAGAAAAATTAAAAAAAATTAAAAGTTTTACATCAAAATTACAAAAAAAAAAAAAAAAATAAAAACCAATATTTCTCGTATGTGTAAAACAAATTTTCAGAGGGTATTTAAATTTAAAACTGAAACAAACCATTTTTGTTATTAAACATAAATACATAAAATAGTATTTATATAAAGTAAAAAGATCGTTTACATTTTCATTTAATTTGTTGAATTTTTCACGAAGTATTAAAACAAATTTTTTAAACATTCCGTTTCTTCTTCATTTTTATCTATTTTTATTATTTAATTCTCAAGTGCTTAGTAAAATGTTTAACACAATTTGTTTAACGATTAACAAAGTTTTTCAAATTAAAACAAATAATTTTAGCTAGTTTCTTAAAATTAAAATAATTAAAAAGTATTGAAAATATTTTTAAGCTAAAGAAAAATCTCAAAAAAAAAAAAACTCATTATTATTATCACAAATGTCGAGAAAAAAAGAAAAGTATTATTATTATTGGATAATGATTAAGAACTTTACAACAAAACAAAAAAAAAAAAAAAAAAAGCAAACCAACAAGCAAACCAACACTGCAAAATAAACCATTCATTATAATTAAATTAATAAAATGCATGTTAAATTGATATTATTATAAACTTATGACAAAAATCCAGAAAAAAAGAAAAATAAATTTACATTTATATATTTATTATTACAAAAACAAAAGCTTGCATTAAGTGTTTTTTGTTTAAAATGATGTTAAGCTTTTTTTATTTACTTTATAAGAGCAGTGTAAAAGATTTAAAAGAGAAAGTTTTTAGGAAATGCTACAGAAATATTTGTTTTTTTTACAATCAAGGAGTTTTTAAATTTCTTGCATACTTTTAGGAGTTAGCAGAAATCTTTCCTAATTTTGTACAACATTTCTCTTAACAAGTTTTATTTAAATAGTTCTTTGTTTGTAGTATATTGGCTTTAACTCTTTTAAATTGTTTGGCAGTATTCCGAATAAAAAAATCTTGGAAGGCTGTCTTTGGATTTTTACAGTGTCCAAAAACGATAATGTCTGCAAGTGAACAATTTCTGTTTTTTCTAAAAGAAATGATAGCAGTTAAAGGAAGACCATAGATGGGGGTAGTGCAATCATTTTGCAGTTTCAACTCACACTTAGTGATAGTGCAAAAATATTGCAATCATTTTGTTGATGTTGAGTGATGAATTGAAAATTTGTAGCCTCACTAAACATGAGTGATAGCGATGTTTAAAAAATTTGCACTCAAAAAAAAAAAATAGTTTGATTTAAAAAAAAGCAATCATCAGTTTATTGCAACTTTTTGCTTCTTCACTCATTTGAGTGCAACTTAAATTGTTGCACTACATTTAAAATTAAAAACTTGTATTTTCATGATTAAAGCCAATAATTATACCGTTATTGACAAAATTTAATTTTGTTTAATGTTCTCTACTTATGCATATCCTCAAAAGAAATCAAAAACCATGCACATACAAAGTTACATTTTTAAATTTTAGTGAGACAATATATATTTGTATGCAGCTTTTTTGATTGCATGTCAAAATTTTGCACTATTTAAATTGAGTGCAGATTTTTGCATTCAAATCTGCGTTTAGTGATAGTGAAAAAATTTGCAATATCACTCAACATTTTTTAGTGGTAGTTAAAAAATAACAATCATCACTAAAGCTGGTAAAAAAGAGTGCAAACTAATTTCTTTGCAGTTTTATTTAGTGATAGTGCAATGCTGATTTAAATCAATATTTAGTGCACTACCCCCAACTATGAGGAAGACAAAGGCCACAGCTTTGTAACAGATTAACGTAGATACCTGCTCTAGGGCCTTATCCAAGGTGAATCTTAATAACAAATTGACAAATGACAATGCTTTATCAGCCGCCCCAAATGTCAGAAATTTGAGTGTATAAGCATGCCAAAGACAACAGTACTTATATGTATATATATAAGTTCCAGTTGTCCTTTAGTGATAATAGAGCTTTAATTAATCTTCTCCATTGCGATTAATATTTGGCTAAGTTCTTTATGTTGGGCGATGGTTGCTGGCTTAGTAGCTTTTTTTCAATAATTTGCAAAGCGAGCTGTTAGGAGCTGTTACAACCGTAGTGCAATTCTGTAACTTTTAACAAAAACAACAAATGCTACAATTGCCAACCGGTTTGCAACAACGATTGTGCTGTAACTTGTTATTAAGTCTGAATATATTTAAAAAAATGCCAAATATTCAAACGCCGTTTTTATTTTTTCGAGATTAAACAACTCAACAAAATTGTCGTGTATTTAACACAATCAGCTTACTTTAATTAACCAAGTGCTGTTTAAAGTGTAACAGAATGGCAAAATTTATTAATTTGCTTGTTTAAATTTTTAACAATAACAAAAATTGTTTAAATTTATTACAGAATCGCACTACCGGTAAATTTGGATTATTATTTGGTTAATTAAAATCTTTTTCGCCAAAGCCTTTAATTTATTAGTGCTGCGGCCAACTTTGTTAAACCACAAGGTTGGATGGTTTTCTATAGCATGGCTAACAAAATTTTCCAACATCGTCCGATATGCACAATTGACAGGGATTAAAACACTACTATCATTTAAAAAAGGGCTAATTATCATTGCGGGCAATTCACCGAACTCAATAATAAACCTAAGTGGGTGTATTTATCGGCGATAAACTGGATTATTCATTGCCAAAAGCTTGCAGCTTTTTTCATTGACCGTTTAACAAGAAATGGGCGTCATCGATCATTATCTAATTTTGAATAAGGTTTGGGAACGAATTACAGAGTTGCTTAATTCGAATTGAACTAAACTTGATTTTCGACAGCTGTCGAATTAGCTGAACGAATATTTTCATTTGGTATTATCAAGGCGAATTCATTACAGGTTGTCTTAAAAGCCCTGCTGATAATTTTTTTTTAAGCTTTATCATTGTTGAATGTCAAAATTTTGTTTATAATCGTTATTTCTGTTTTGTTTCTATTTTTGACATTGTACAATGATTTTACAAAAACAAATTGCTTGTGGTTTTTTAAGAGTTGTACTTGTTGTAGTACCGAGATTATTACCTGTAATGAATTCGCCGTGGGTATTATGGCGCACATTCGAAAAAAATGTACTATTGTGATTTAGTTTATTCACAGCAGTACATTTCCTATCAGGTGTCACTTAATATAATACAATTTTTGCTAACAGTTTTAAAAAATAAAACTTAAGTTTAACGTTACCTCGACGGAATTATGGTTGCTTCCAAAAAATTTAGCTCCTGTGGGGGTTTCATACCACTTTTTTACATGCTAAACTTTACTGAAAATCATTTTGCCAAAAAAATAATTCTGTTCCATAAGGAAAACGAGCCTTTCCAAAAGCTTTTTACGACGTTGGACTTGCATAAAATGAACAAAACTGATTAAGAATGTGGTATTTGGTATACGAATACAAACAAATTTACAAATATTTATAATTTCAAAAAGTTTTTTAAATTTACTTGCACCATCTAAAAAAAAAATTTGTTTTCGTAAAAAAATTCGAACGAAATTTTGGACAGTGCTGTCAACGTATAACACAAAATAAACATTCGATAGCCGATGTTCGATAGCCAAATAAAATCTTTTTTTTTTTACAACAATTGTTCAAAAAATACGCATGAAGTACACGCCATGTTTACAAGAATTTATTTTTTTCGATATCCTAAAAGTATGCAAAGCCTTATAATATAATGCATACTATTGTAGTGAAGTACATACATATTTTAAGCTTAACAGCCTTATTTATAAAAAATAAAACATGTTAATAAAGGGTTTATTAAACGGATTTTGTATGAAAATCCATTTAATTAACCCTTAATTAACCGGTTTTATTTTTTATAAATTAGGCCGTAAATATATCGCACACTAAATTATAGAAAGCCACAACTTAAAATTCAAAAATCTCTATGAGAGGCAAAAAAACTGGCTTAAAAAATATGGTTGCAATTTTGTTAATTAAATTGAGTTTCAAAAGTATTACAGAAGACAGTGACGCAAACGAAATTTTCGTGGTCTCTATAGATTTGATTTGTATCAGTTATAAAAAAGAAATAATTTTGATAAATTCTGAGTTGTGCTTCTTTATGATTTAGTCTGCGATATATTAAAAAATTATTAATTGAAAATGATTGAAATAATTTCCTTAAAATTAATGAACATAAACCAAAGGGCAATAACAGGAGATCAGTATTTATTTTTGCTGCTTTTTAGTAAATAAAAAAAATATGAAAATGAATTTCGTACAGATGAATAAATTGAAAAAGTTTTATCTATAAAAAAGGGTTTTGATTTAGTTTCAATAAGAGTTTATAAAAAATTTTGATTTGGAAATTTTGTGTTCCATTTTATTTAAGGGAATTAAACTATGAATACCAAATAAAGCTTTTTAATTTGAAATTTCACTTGTTCGAGAAATATATTAATAATAAAATTAAATTTTCTTTTAAAATTTTTCTTACAAACTTTCTATTTTTTTTTTTTTTTTTAAATTTGTGATTTTTTTACACTGCACTTTTGTTAGCCGCTGTTTAATTTTTTGTATTATTATTATTACTACCATTATAGATAGTAAAAAACAAAACAAAAAAATAATAAATTTTATGCGTCTTTAAAGCAAGAATCAAATATTTATTAATTTCTTAATTAAATTTAAAAAAAATATTTATATAAAAAAAAATAAGTTGCCCAGCATCATGTTGACAAAATAATTTCCGTTATTGAAAAAAAACCAATCAAGTTGAGTTTATTAAAAAAAAAATCCATAAATAAATTTTTTATTGATTATTTAAAAAGAAAAACTATTTAAAACGATATATATAAATGTTTAGATTTATTAATCAAATTATTTAAAAAATCGAAGAAATTTCAAATAAATCTATGTGCTCTCTGAAGAAAATAAATATAAACGTGACACTCCTTTAAATTAATAAAACAAATCCTTAAACGAAAACAAAGAAAGAAAATTACACTTATTGACATCAAACACCAAACAAAAAACCCGTAAAACAAATTATAAAATTAAATCAACAAAATTGCCGTAAAGATAAAATCCTTTCCTTCTTCAGAAAAATAAAAAAAGTAAAGTAAAGTAAAACAAAAAAAAAAAAAAAAAAAAAAATAGTAAAGACAAAACAATAAAACATAGTTAGTAATTAAAATAAAAATAAGATATAATAAATAAAAGAAAAACCTCATACTTAAACGAATATAAATGGAAGAAAAACAAAAGAAATTACAAATAAAACAAGCACATATATAACAAATCTCTTACAACTAAAAAAAACCTTGTATAATTTTATGGTTTTGTTAACAAGTGGGTTTATTTGTCGCGACATTTCTGAAAATTTTAAATTGTTTTTAATTTTTCTAGATATTTTGTATAATTTATTTTAGGTTTTATTTACTTATATTTAAATACCAGAATTACTAATCCAATACCAAAAACTAGAAGAAATTTTACTTAATAAAGAAGTTAATGTTCTTCTCATCAGGATTGGAATGCTGGCACAGTTGTTCTTTTTCTTCTAAACTTTATTAGAATCTCTTATGAACGGCCACGGAAGAGGCCCTTAAAAAACGTCTGTTCAAGAGCGATGCCCTCATAAAAAACTCAATTCTTCCTTCAGAGAAGCAATGTGCTCGTTAAGGGAGATTTCTCTCTCTTCGATCTTCGAAAGAACATAGAAATAAAACTTTATTTTCATACAGCAAAAAATTATATATTTCCGTATGAGTAATATTAAATTAAATTTTCTAATTTTGTTTTCGACATCCTTAAAGTATGCAATACCATTTGTACAGAGGAGCAGGGCTGTCAGATGTGGCGATTTTTCGCCAATCGTGGCGATTTATAAACCTAATTGGCGATGCAATTTTGTGTTTGGCGACATGGCGATTTTTTTGGCGAAATTAAAAAAACTTGGCGATTATTTGGCGATTTCTAAAACACATTTTATCTGTTTTTCATATTTATATGAACAAATTTATAAGTACGGGCTAAGTTTTTCTTTGAATTTTTAACAAATTTTAAAATCGCAATACGAATGCGATTAAATGATAAATTGATAAAATTGATAATATTGCCAGATAATTACATTGAAACCATAAACGAATTTTTGCCATAGAAATTTAGAATGAGGCTTAAGCTTGCTTAGATTTTCGCACATTTTCCTGATCAGAAGTTATCAATAATCGGAGCATTACCGAAAAACTTATTTTGCAAAATAAATTTTATAAACGCAATCGTTTTTGATTGCATATGAAATAGGTTTTTTAAAATAAATAAATAATAATGTATACTGGGTAGTATGCAAAAATAGTTGAATTAATAGCGAAAGAAAATCAGAAAATTTAAAAAAAAAAGGTTGCATCGATATCGGATTCTATATAGCAGTATCAAGCGTATTTTTCAATGTGGTGTGCAAAGCGAAAAAATGCGTAGCTTTTTTTACACATTTTGACTGTGTTTTTTAGAAAATAAAATTAAATATTTCTTTTAAACCTTAAAATATTTAAAAAAAAAATTAAATATTCACTTGAAATTTTTGAAAACCCTGATTTTATAAAGAATTAAAACGAATCTGTGTTATACCCCTGACGGACATATAGTTTCAATACCATGGTATGCATACTACAGTAGTATATAAACCATCAATATACCACTTTGTTTCATGATTTAATTGTAGTTTAGGTTGACACACATGTAGTATACCATGATATTATAGTATACAAATCAGGGGTATTAGAAGATAATTTTTAAAAATAATTTTTGTAATTTGTTTAGAAGATTGAGTTGACTTAAGGTATTTGAATACACCTTTTAAGATATTTATCCTTTGCTTCAAATAAATACAAAATTTTACCATACTCTGACTTATATTCACATAGAAAATCACGCTTATAAAAACTAATTTTTTTGCATCAAACTCTACTCATTTTGATAAAGTTAAAGTTTTGGCACAATTCAATTAACTGATCACACAAGTTCTAGGTTTTAAGATAATCAGCCTTCTTATGATTACAAAAATTCTAGTTCCCTTCAGCATACTTTTGAAGTCGCCAAACTTCTTGTGATTGCAATTTATGATTTACAGATTTCAAGTCTGGATCACAAATGTTAAGCGTTTGGCGATTGTCTACTATAATATAAATACACTGATAGAATACGGATATATATGGAAAATTTATATAAAGGTTCAATACACTTGTATACCCTTTTTAATATTAAACATTTATTTGGCGATTTTTGGCGAATTTTTTTTACCAAATATCTAAAAAAATAAATTTTTGGCGATTTTTGGCGAATTTCGGTATACTATTTGGCGATGAAGGTCAAAAAAAATCTGACAACCCTGCAGAGGAGTTACAGTACATTATATACAAATTAAGCAAAGAGAAATTTATTAATATCAATTAAACAGGCTTAAGTGGATATAAAAATGGATACAATTAATTTTGAAATATAATAGGCTACAAGTGTCTGTAACATGTACCAGCATTTGCGACCGTATTTCGCCAATAACTCGTCGTAAGTATATGGGCATTTCCGTCAAAAGGTCCACCGTGACCGAAAATTTTTAAGTTATTAAAAGCTTATTATTTTACGATATTGTTAAAGAGAAATATTTAGATTTTACAAAATTTATAAATTTACCCATAAATCTGTTCACTTAGATAAACAATTAGACTGCAAAGTTGTGCAAACGTAATTTCTTATATGTGAGAATGTTTTATTGCATGTTTTCTTAAATATCATCTTCCTTAAAAGAGGGGATATTTGAAGAAAATTATTCCAAAAAAATTTTCTTACTTGGTCTGTAATCTAAGGAAGACTTCGAAAAGAAATATGTTATTCGAATTAACGAACCAGATTTTGGCTTAAACAAAAAAAAAAAAAAAAAAAAAAACACAGAAGATTTTTTTAATTTTAATGTTACATGTTAAATGTTACATTGCTACGTAAAATTCTGCAAGTAGTTTGATTAAAAAATTGTGCCAGGTTTCGCTGAATTACGCCTTTTTATACATGGCCACTAAAACTACTTCTATTTTTTTCACGTTCGAACCGCTACTTCTTTTGCCATTATCTTTTACCTCGAATCGCGCCCCCATAAACTTTAGCATAAATAATAATGCTTTCTTAGTGCTATAATTTGAGGGTTAAAAGAACGTAAAAATATGTGTTGTTTAAACCTTCAATGAGTGTTTTTTTTTTTAATATTGTCAAACTATAAGCTGCTACAAGTAACCAAACATTTATTTAAAAATTTATTAATTAAATTTTTGGTACAATTTGAGAGCCAATTTAAGGCATGTTCTAGAAATTGAAATGAAGTGAAACTGAAATCGAACGAGAATTTAAGTTCAATTATTTACAATATGACCGTAGTTTTTCCTGGTTTTAAAAGTTGATCTTGTAAAGCTAATTGGTACTCACTCACAAAATGAAATTGTTTAAATGGAATATTTGTATGAAATTTCAGCACATGGTCGTTTTTAAAATTTGCTCGATTTCAAATCCACTTCATTCAATTTCTAGAACACGCCCGATAGTATATAAAAACTTTCATGTTAATTCGAATGTTAATACTTTAAAAGTCTTATTCCTACAATATTTTTAGTACACTATTAGAATTTTCGAATTAATATGAACATTTATATAATAAATGTTACTCACCATGAGAAATAAATTCCCAGATACTATAGTATATAAATTTCAATTAACTCTGCAGTGCAGAAAGGATACACATGATGTCTTAAATTTTAATTTTTTTTATAAATTCCAGATCGTTTAAAATTACTTTTACAGCTGTTATTCTCGAACTAATTATTAGCCCAATTCACAATCTTGCGCAAATGGTCTTGCATCGTAGCATTTGCAAAATGGTATGGTAAATACTGTAGTATACTTTCGATTGGCTTGGTTCACAGAGTGTTAGCTGTCGATTTTCAATCAAGTGTTGCAAAAGTCGAGTAAATATAAACTATTGGTTTTAGGCGTTGCATATTTGCAAAAGAGTAGCAAGTGCATTGCTGTATATTTTGTTGGTGTAGAGCAGTGTAATCCAAATCTTCATTTTCTGTGCACAATTGTGCTACAAAAACAATAATAAAAACTCACACCGACGCTTGTTCTCTTTTATTTCAGTTTGATTTCAGTCGTTAATTGAGTGTTAACGAGTGCACATGTGCGGATGCTTACTATTTTTCAGCTTTGACTTAATTTCAAAATAAACCAGCAAACAAAATATGTGGTATGATGGAAGACAGAAATGTTTGTTTTGTCATTAAAAAACATATTTTGCTAATAAGAAATTGTAACAAAATCTTAAATTTGGAAAATTTAATTTAATTTATAATCCCTAAATACACTTAATTTGTTTAGTTTTAATTGTAAATTAAACTCGACCAATTAAATATGTGTGAAACAAATTGCCTGATTCTGTAAAAACTGAGGCATATTTTGAATATAATTTTATTAACTTTCTTAAAACTTCATTTCCATTTTGCTTTTAAAACTAAAATTTATTACATTTGCAATGCTTAGTTTTGTGTTTGCTGGGCAATATTATATTATCCAATACAGACGCATTTCATTTATTGAGAGTTTTGGTTAACTATGGTGTAGAGTAAAAATATACTATACCATTTTGCAAATGCTCCGAAATGTATGCTATAGTATTTACTATACCATTTTGCAAATGCTACGATGCAAGACCATTTGCACAAGATTGTGAATTGGGCTATTGTATTTTCGACGAATTTACTCAATGAATTATTGCCGACAACTTCCTCGTGCTATGCGAAGTTCGCCGTTGGCTCTAATTGTGTTAATACCGTTACTTTATTATTCTCTGTTCAATTTCATGAACATTTTTAATTATTGATAATTTTTTAAGGAAATCTATAGCATTTTAAAAATTTAGTGTAATGTAGAAATTAATATTTTGCTGAAGCTCAGTTAAGAAAAGTTTTCAAAGAGTAATGATTAGGACCCTGATGTTTAGTCTTTGTACACAATTTTTTTCAATACCCTATTATTGCATCACTGTACTAAACACTTTTGGATACAACACAACACAAAACACGAATTTTCTTAAATTTCTTTTTTCAAAATATGTCAATAATTAATGTGGTGCGCACTAGTTACAACAACTCATCCGCATAAAAGTCATTAAGAAAGGCATATTGCACCAGTATGCGTGCTTCGTATGCGATTCGAGCACGATTTATTATACCTGCTATATTGGGTGTAATTATGTGTGTTTTTTACGTATTTATTTCTTTCCATAAAGTATGCAGTAGTTTCTATAGAAACATGTTCCATAAGGTGCAGTTTACACATGAAGGATTTATCATTAATCTGATTTAAGTCAGTATTTTTGGTAAAATACATTTATTTTTAGATATTTGTTATTTAAATTTAGTTTTACTATTATTTATTTTTCAATTTTATTAAAATTTTGTCATTTTTAGATAAAACCAAATTATTCCTGTGTATTAGAAATTTTAATATATCTGTTTTAGTGTCAATTTTAAACAATAAATAAATCATTTCAAAAAAACAAACAAATCATTACCAGCCTGTTTACATTGCCATAAAATTATTAAATTTTAACATTTATAACTCAAAAAATCTCTTTATATCTCTCTATTTCTTATAAAAAAAAAATTCATCTAGAAACACAAAGAAAACAATTTTTTTAAGGTTTTAATATAAACAAACAAAAAAAAACAACAAAATGAAAAAATCGAAATTAATAGGAATTTAATAAATTGTCATGAAAATAAACTCTTCTAGCTTGGTAAACTAATTAAGTATAAGTAAAATAAATAAAGAAAAAAATCCTTGAAAACAATTAGTAAATACCACAAGCTTGAAATAAAGTAAAACAAAAAAAAAACAATAAAAAGGAAATGAAATAAAATTTGAGAAAAAAAAAAAATTAAAAGAAAACAACAATTTTAATACTTTATAGCCAGTAAGCACCACTGTCTTTCGAATATATACATATATATATACTAAATAACAACCGAAAAGTATAAAACCAAAAAGCAGAAATATATAAACTGAATTTAATTAATTAAATAGTGAGCTTTTTTTTAAAAAAACATAAAAATCAATAAGAACAACAACAAAACTCCATACACTCCTTTAAGATCAAAGAAAAAATGATATTAGGTAAAACAAAATCAAATGCCTTTTCCCACAAAGGTGTTTCTCTTATAAAAATCACTAAATTTTAACTTCAAGTGAATATAAAATGAATAAAATAAAAACCGAGTAATAAGCTGAATTACAAATAAAAACAACGTGAGTAAAGAAAACCAATTAATAAAAAATATATATATTTAAATAAAGAAATGCATATAAACGTTTCAATAAATATTTAAAAAGTGTGTTTTATTTATAGGGATTCTATTGTAAAAACTTTAAGAAGAAAAATAAATTGTTGCATTAGAGCAGTGAAGGATATTATCATAATGTGGCAGCATACGTACTTTTTCCTGTTCGGAAATGCATCGCTGTGCTGCATCTGATTCGCAGCGCGTTTATCAAACCATTATCTGCCCAACAAAAAATTGAGCTTCCAACGAAGCAGGTTTGTAAGGGAGAAACATAAAAGTTTTGCTTACCATTGCGCTTACAGAAGACATGAATTTTATATGGCGAGTTCCCACTTTGAAGCAATACATTTTTGACACATAAAGCTCTTTATTCAGCGCATATAAAAATTGTTGGATGTAACGATCAGCTTAACACACTGAATGTTTTAATACAGTTATTTTTAAAGTATTCTCCCTTGCAAACCTGCTTTGTAGTCAGGGAATGCCGTGGCACTTGAAATGTTATTTTTTTTTTTATAAAAGTTTCTGTATGTCTTATTGCGTAGCGCATAATTGTGCGCTTATTTTTTTAAATGCACCATTAGTGCTTCGCAAAATGAAAAAAAAATTTTATTGGGTGGTATAAGAGCAAATTTCAGCTGTTCGAAAATAAATAAAAATTGGCCAAGCAGTTACCGTGAATGGTGTACGCTATCGCGAGATAATAACGGTATTCTTGTAGCCAGAAATTGAGAATATGGACATGGAAGATATGTATGTGGTTCCAACAGAAAAGTGCCACTTGCCACACGAAACAATGGCACTTCTGCGCGAGAAATTCAATTGTCGTGTTAAAAGAAAAAGTATACGTAAACAAGTCAAGAACAATTTAAGAGCTAAAGGATGAGATAATTCGGCACATTCGATATTGAACCTGAATTATATATCAGAGTCAATGAAAATATGCACCATCAGAAAGTGGTATGCCACCGAAGCCGTGGCGAACATTTGGCCGATATTTTGTTTCACACATAGGGGTCATAGATCCTTCAATAATAAAAACAAATATTAAATAAGTCTGAAAACTTTATGTTTTATTTGCAATTAACATCGTGCGTTTTGGTAGGACCATCCTTTATAAAATCACTCAAAACGTATAAGAAAAAATCAAATCCTAAGCATTTATTAAATTTATTTTTAGGTTAAAAAAAAAATTGCACGATTAATCGAGAATCATTAATCGATTTATTCGTTATTCGAAAATCGCTATTTTAAAATTATTCTAACAAGAGTTTGTTTGATAGATTAATCGAATTATTCTTAGTCGGTTGACAACTCTAGTATTCATATAAAACCTAATAAATTATATATCATCGGCTTAGATGTAAATCTGCTTAGTCCATTTCGACTAAAAAAAAACCTTTTCTTCAATTTGTGAATTTATTAAATATCCCTGCAGGAAATGTCACCGTACTAAGGTATTAAGGGTTGTGTTCGTCTACACAATCATGGTTTCACATTTTGGTTCATAGCTCTGATCCTACGAACTGATTTTGCTGGATTTCAATCCCAAACAGCTTAGGATGAATAAAAGCAATTTGAAACCAAGTTTTTTCATTTCTTTTGAGTTTTTCGAAATTGAGCGTGTTTTCAACAGACGGACATGACTAAATCGACTTAGAATTACTCAAGGAGCCAGAATATATATATATATATATATATTTTTTATGGGATCTTCGATGTATAATAAGAAAGTTTCACATAGAATGACAAACTAAGTATACCCTCTTCACAACTATTTGAGGTGGAGGGTATACAAATTCGGATTCATAACTACATTTTTTTTTTGTATTAAAGGCAATTATAAAAGTTACCAAAATAGTCAAAAAAACTGGTGACTTTGAGAAACTTGCGCCCAGGGTTTCTTCAGCGAAGGGACTTTCTATTTTTAGAAAATAAATAAAATAGTATGTGTAAGATATCGTCGAGTTTTTTACGAAAAAATCACGAGGGTCTGTTTTTTTTAATGCGTACACTCATAGAAAAATGCATCTTCATATTATAGCATCTGATTTGTTATATCAATGTTATTTCAAATGGCATCAATGAGGCAAAAAGTGACATCAATCCAATTTTGTCATATTTTATTATGTTTAAAAAGTAAACTATTGGAGCGAAAATTCCCGTATTCTATTTCCTAAATTATTTAGTTAAATCCATCAAATGTTTAAAGTAGAATGATTACGAAAACCATACGATGTGACCTAAAAAAACCAATACTATTTTCGGTCTCTATGGACTCCAACCAAGGCGAATTTGAGAAGGTAAGTGCAACTCGTCAGCCTTTCATCAGCTGCCTCCACGGCGAATTGCAAATATATTTCCCAAACGTCAAAAAATACTTTTGTTCATGTTTTGCGCCAAAATAACCTTCTAATAAATTTCTGAGAAGAAGTTGATTGAAAAGTGCGAAAAATATTATTTTTATAATAACACAAATAAAAAGCTGCGAATAATTAAAGTGAAATTATTAATTTCTTTTTTAAAAAAGTACAATTTCTAATTAAAAAAAAATGCGTTAGTGTTCAGTTTTTTTGACAACAAGCAATTAAATTGCAAAAACAAAATCCATGTGGCTTTTTGTAGTTGTAGAGTAGCACTTACCTTTTTAAATTCGCCTTGGGCTGCAACGAAGATAAATTGGAACATAAGAATTTTTTTCTCAACTTTCGTATTATAGTGTAACAGAGGGTTCTACTGTAAACAAAGGACGAAATACAACAAAAGTGAAATAAACATGTGTAACGGGTAATTAAATAATAATGTTCTCTCACTTTGACTTAAGTCAATTCCAATGACTCAATTAAATGACAGTTTGTCAAAGGGACTTTCTCCGATGTTACCGAGTTATCGCACGGATGACATTTTTTATTAAACTAACTCCGATTTCTGTGATAGCAATGTGTCATGTCATTGATGATATAATTTCACCTGATGAAAAGTGTCATGGGGTTAAAAATAAAGACACTTTTCATAGTACGGATGTCAATATACATTAGCGTTATGACACCTCTTTTGGTTTTTTTTTTACACATAAGAAATACTTGATTTTCAGCTTAAATATCAAAATGTGTTTTAAACGTAAAAATTCTGTACTCAACATTTGTTTTTTAATTGCACACAGAAAACAAATTGGTTGGGAAACGGTTGCAGTAATAAAATATTGATCAAGTAACATGATTTATTATTGCAACTATTAAAAATGTATAGTTCTAACTGATTTTTAATTCTCTTGATTATTAAAAGGTTATTCTAACGGATAAATGATTCCTTAAACTCTTTTATTAGTTATGATAACTAAAATAATTAAGTTCTAAAAATTAGTTAGTAGTTAGAATTACAACCGAATTTAATACAGGTCAATACTGAATATTGGGCATTACAATCAATAATTTGCTCTTGTCAATAAATTTTGTAATAAAAATGTATATTCATCTATTGCAGCTAATTATTGATTGTTAGTATCGCTTCAATTCGATTACAACAAATGAAAATATAATTATTCGGAATTTACAACCAAAAAATAGTTAACAGCCCCAATTGCTTACTAAATTTTCTGTCAAAACATTTGATAGATTAAAATAATTTTAAATTTTATATTTAAAAAATATCTTTGCGTTCACAAATGGAAAATGTGCAAAAACTTAATAAATAGGGGTAAGTAATTTACGTATTCTTATAGGTATGAATGTATGTATAATTTTTTTATACCCTGCAAATTATATTGGACTACTTGATCCATTTTGATCCTGGGCTTGTCCAAAGTAATGCAAGTATGGACCATGTCATTATTAAAAAGAGTTTGCAGTGAAACGACATGTCTTCGTTTTTTAACGACATGTTTTTGTTTTGAAACGATTAAAAGCTAATCCTCTGGAGTATACCATGGAGTAGTTTTAAGACTTCTCCTTTGTAATGCAAGCTGAGTTATATGGTCCTGCCCTAGGACATCGTACTGTAAAATAAGCCATTTTTTCCATCCATTGGGATTACCTTTGGACAAGTCCTTGCCCCTTATGGGCTACATTTGACCGGTTAAAAAAAAATATATTGATAACGACAATCAAATCTCTTGTTATGAACACCAATTATGTGTTAATTCAGTTGCAGCTATCATATATTCGGGTATAAGCACAATTTTGTTTCTAATAACCATACTAGCAACTAACAGTAGCTGTTGTTATAACTGATAGTGTACTAAAATTCAAATGTTGCTATCAAAACTATTATACTAAGCAACGAAATTTTCAGTAATTGGAACCGAATTGTGTGATAGTACATGCAACCGACGAAATTCGATTGGCGCCAAATTCGGTTGTGATCACGAATCTGTGTTCTCTGTGTGTGTGTTTAATGTGTGTAATTTTTTAAGTCATGGAAAATAACCATATACGGACAACTCTACGTGATAAAAGACAGGAAAAAAGACCCGTGTCTCCCAGTTTTGCCCAAAGTCATGCACTTTTTTATGGGCTCATATCAAATCGTTCTGAGACAAAGTTGTAGCTCTTGCCATAAATTAAAAATTGTGAATATATAAAATCAAAAAAACTTCATCTTCAAGATCAAAATCGCAAAAAACTTTAAAAAATTCGATTTTTTTTACTTTTTTTCCCCTGTTCAGGTCCATAGGTAGCAAACCCTTTAAAATTCAAGGAAACAATCAACTACAAAAATGTACCTAAGATCTCAGTAAACAACTTTTTAGAACATATAAACTTCCTAGGAATGATTGTTAGCACCGTTTAAGTAGCCGCAAAAGTGAAAAGAAAAAACAAATGAAATTAAAAAATTTTCGGGAAATTTTTCACTTTTGCGGCTACCTATTTTTTTTCGTGTTGCACTGTAAGTGGTCTAAGACGCTGCGTTACGTTATGTAAAGTACAGTAGTTTTTGTTTATAGTCACTACCTCTTATAGTCACATTAGCGATATAGCTCTTTTTATCTGGTTATTTTGACGCTATAGGCTTGGTATAAAGTATTTATTAACGTTATAGTCCATTTAGCAATTTGTGCATATTTGCCATATATGCCATCTATCAACAGTCGTCAAAGGGAAAAGTAAAGCAAATTAATAGCGTTATAGTCACATTAGCAAAATTTACTAAGTTCTTTTTAGTTTTCTAGTCCACAATCCATAAAAAGAAAGAAAGAATTAAATTGTTTAATTTTTGACATCAACTCTCTACTCGTAAAAAATTATTTTTTGCCGTCGGTATCGGTTATGAAATAAATATCTTGTTATTATTTTAACTATTTTTTATACAGTATGCAACTCTGTTGCAAAACTATAAGCCTGGTGGCGTATGAATTTTTGATTTTCTTCATTCACATAGCTTGATTATGTTCGAATTCGGTTATATGCCTCATAGTGGCGTATGTGTGAATTCGCCTTATAGTCATATTAGCGATAAAGTCCACGTTATGGTTGCAACTAAAGGATGTGACTCTAAGCGAAAAGTACTGTATATTCAAAATTCGGCTAAGCAGAATGTAGCACTCTTACTTGTTATATATTTAATTTTACCTTTCTGCATTTTATTTAATAAAACAAACATTTTCTTTCGGTTTTGGGTTGTTGTAAAGAATTAAAGAAAAAAATATTTATTTTTTTGTTTGTTTTAATTTAAGAAACATTGTAGAATTTTACAGGGCTTGTTTTGTATGTTTTTGTTAAATCGTTTTTTTGTTATCTTTTTTTTTTTGGTTTATATTATTAAATTGTTGCATATTTTATTTTTTGTTTATATTTGAATACGAAACTAGTAAAATAATTAAAAATTAATTAACAAAAGAAACAACCAAGTTTAAGTACGAGTATTAATTCAAAGTACAATTTGCTTGTTGAATTTGGTATTATTTGGTATTATTTTTGTTTTAATTTAAATATTAAAATACTTGTAAAGTGATTGTTTTGACATATGACTTATTATATTGCAGATTTGAAGTCATGTAAATTATAGAAGAAATCAAACTGGAATATAACCAAAAAGGACTGCTTAAATATCACAGGTCTTATGCTAATACAGCAAGTCCTTAAAGGAGTTTAAAGAAGTTTTTATTTCTTTTTTTTAACTTCGAGTATAATTTGTTTTTAGTTAGTTTTTTTTTTTTTTTTGGAAAATTTTAGACAGGTGTTTCTTTCATTTGGGTTCTTTTTTTGTTAAATTGCTTTTTAGGTTTTTTGTTTATTTTTTTCAGATTATCAACTAAGTTTACAACTAAGAATTTACATAAATATCAGTTTTTATTTTTTTAAGAAATACAAATATTATCCTAAAAAACATTTTATTTTAGATTTATAAATAATTGTCGAAATGTTTAAATTTGTTCTTTTTATTTTCTTGTAGTTTATCTTATTTTTAGAATTTTTTTTTGCTAAGAAAAATGATTTCGATATTTTGTTAGTTTCTTTTTTCATGTTTTGAAAAAATAAAATTATCATAAAAAATGTCTTACGAAAAAAAGTTTCGTTTCATAAGCGTAATTCGAATTTTTTGTTTAAAGACTTTTAGGGGTTTTTAGATTTTTTTTGTTAACATTAAAAAAAAAATTCCCTTATTAAAGGTAACATCATGTACTTAACTGGGCTCTATTTGTTAAACAAGATAAATACACAAGATTCTCTTTAAGGATTTTTAATTCATTATTTTGTTAAATTTTTTTTATATTTTTTAAGTGTGTCACATAAATGTTGTGTGTTTAATGAAAATTAATTGAAATCATTTTTAAATAACGTGTTAGTTATTTGTTTTATTAATTAATATATTACATTTAGGTTAAATTTGTAACAAAGCTGTTTAAAAGTTTTTTGATACATGCCTTTAAAAATTAGCTTGAACAACAACAAACATTCTATTCAAAAGTGCTTAGATCTTAACCCCCGTATTTATAAATGATTATTAAATTTAACAAACGTTTATTAAGGCAAATTTTCATACAAAATTTGTTTTGTAAACCTTTATTAAATTTAAAAATTTTTTTATAAATACAGGCATAAATGTTTTGGCTTTTTTAAATAAAACTTTTCGTTCTTTGGAAAAGCAAAATACGGAACTACTTTTACTTACAATCGGATTGGATTTCTGTTACAGGCCTGATAGTCATCATGTTATCCGATAAAATTTTGTAACACAAAAAGGTTTGTTTTTAAATAAATAACACATTTAGGCAAAACCTGTGTTTTTATTAAATTAATTTTTTATCAAATTAAAAAACATGAGCTTCCATGTATAAACAAAATTTAAAACTCATTTCTGACTGTTTGGCAACCAATTTTTCTTCTCTAACCCTCTCGCATACAAACAAAACAAACGTGTTTGTTGTTTGTCTAAAAAAACATCGTATGAATGCCGCCTTTAATAACAAAACTTACTGAGCTACCTAAACAAGAGCGGCAAACGTTTTTTTAAACATGAAAATTCTTTTGCCAATACATTATCAATAAAATAAGACTACCAACCGATCTATCAAATAAGATTTTCTAGCCAGGTGGTGTTAAATTCGCGTTCTAATGGTATGTTTTGTATAAACTGTGTGAAAATAAAAAGTTTTGACATAAAACAGACGCTTGCCGCTCTTATTTAGGTAGCTCAGTTATGTCGTCAGCTAGTAGGGTTACTCTTTGGAAAAAAATTCCCCGCAATTTCCAGAAAAATATTTTCAAAATTCCCTGGAATATAAGGATGGGAAATTTTAGGCATATCTTCTAGAAATTCTCATCTTAAACTAAAATATTTGCTCGGAATTCCTATTAAACAGTTTATATTTAAATTTTTTTTCCTACACGTTATTACCAGGCGTTGACAATTCGATATTTTGAAAAAAATATGCTAATGCTGGCTCTTTTCGCCGAACATGCGATGTGAAAAAATTTTTTGAAATAAATGTTTGGATCAAGTGTAAGTGCCAACATTTCGCCAAAATCTGAAAATTAAATCAAAGATTTTGGAACGATATCATCATATTTGTTCATCTGATTAAAACGAAACACTAGATTTGCTGAAGGTTGGTCCAAAATCATTATTCCTAAAACCGTAAGAAACAATGATTTTGTAGTGAAATTTGGTTGGCCATACATTGTTACTTCGTTATCGGATCTCAGTGTATGACCAATCCATTTAAATTTCCTTTTCAGGATGTTGCACTGGATTGTTTGTTGGTTCCTGCTTCGAAGCAACTCAGCGTTAGTTATTGCGTTGGGCCAAAACATCGAATAATCCTTCGTAAGCAACGGTTAGGGAAAACTTGCAGTCGTCGTACGTCACTTTTGGATAGACCCCATGTTTTACATCCGTATAGAAGTATGGGTTTCACACATGTGTTAAATACTTTGGTCTTCAGTTGTTTTGATATGTCCGATGATACCCATAGTTTTTTTAAACAATGCATGACATGACGGGCCTTGTTGATGCGCGCAGAAACGTCTTCGTTTGCACCGCTGTTCGTTGTAATTGTGCAGCCAAGGTAACAGAAAGATTGTACATCCTCTGTTATTATCGAGAGTAAGAGAGGTGCTATTGGTGGTGTTTATTCTCATTAGTTTGGTTTTCCGGCAGCTTATCCGCAAACCAATTTTGAGAGCGATGTTATGGTGAGCTAAAAGACATAAATCATCAGCATAGTCAAGATCGTTATGTTTTGAGAAGGGCGTCTACTGAATTTCAATGTTTCAATGTTTGTCATTGACATAAAATCATCTAGGACAAGCAGGAAGAGAAGTGGTGACAGAACACAACCCTGGCATACGACCGCATCAATAGTAAATTTTTCAGACGTTTGACCCTTGTGTAGCACCTGATTTTGGGAGTTGGAGTACATAAGTTTTATAACGTCTATAATAGTTTCCGGTACACCTGTGCGGTGCAGTACTCTCCAAATGTCGAACGCCCACTCAAAGTCCACGAAGAGCATCCCTTTTACTCATAAACGCAAGGAGGAGGGATTTACAAAATATAATAGTTTTTTAATGTAAACACCACTACTGGTGCTACAAATTAAACTTTCCTGCATTTATAAACAACAATTTTAAGAATTGCCTTGTAAATTCTTTAAATAAAATTTAAGTTTTTTTTTTTTGCATTTTATAGAAAAGCTTTTCACTTAAATCTTTGTCAAACAAATACTCAAAGACTTAAGTTCAAATGTCTTGAATTATCATTGATCTTCATCATCTGAGGTAGGACGAAGGTGGATCTTTATTTTTATCAGGGAACCGAAATCGTTAGAATGTGTTGAAATGCCTGGCGAGTAAACTAGCTATAACTCACTAAGTTACTGGCATTACAAAAAGACCGCTGTAAGAACCCAACTGATCCGTCCTATTCTGATCCTACTACTGCTCTTCATTACTTTTTATAGCTTAAAATTAATTCTTTTATTATCGGAAATAATTTTAGCAGAAAGAAAAAATTTTGTATGTTTTTTGGATTAAGAAATAATGCTGGGAATTAGGAACGCTACACTACAATAGAATTGCGCTTTAGAACAACAACAATACAGGGTAACCCATATAAGACCTAACAATGTTATAAACGTAAAACTTTTTAATTTTGTAATTTAATTGTTTTTTTAAAGGGTCCCATACACACATACTGCTGATGCTCATGCAATCAGAATGTGTTTGTAAGTTTGAAATTTTTATTTATGTATCCGTCACACAGGCAATGCAGTATGAAAAATCACAATAAGTTTGATTTTGAAACGAACTCATACTACTGATAGTTTTACAAATGAACAATAAAATAAATAAATTAATTTTTTAATATATTTCTCTTTCAATTTAAATTAAAACTAATTTAAAATAATTTTTGAGAAAAAAAAAACGAGTAAAGAAAATAGGGTTTTTCTTGAATTTCACGAAATGAAATTTATTTTAAAATGATGATTGATAGGTGTGTAGTAACATATCAATCACACACGTATACGAAGGGTTCATCGCCAGTAGCTGTCAGCAGTGTGTGTCTATGGGCGCCTTAAGATATTGTTAAAATAAAAGTAATCAAAAACACATTAAAATGAGCAACTTTTTTCATTCTTCTCAACGATCAATTGTTATGACGTACCGATTATATTGTTTACGTTTTAATTCAAGAACAGCTTTTATAGCCTTAATGGTTATGAATCGGCTGTTCTGAGGAACTGGGCTAACTGATTGACAGTCCCCGAAGAGGTGATCATCATGACGTGCGACAGAGTGCTGAAAATTATCCATCTGTCTGAACTTGACGTCCCTCCGGCCAATTAGGTATTTCCAGAACAACATTGCAAAAAAAAATTTAAGTTGAATCTCAAAATACGTCTATAAATTAATATTGTACGAGCGCTACTACCACGAGAACACTAACAACGACAACAAAAGGTCTTCCTTGGATCACCCTGTATTAGTTATAGATGAACTTTTAGTATCGGCTTGACCAGCAAGCCAAAATGTATATCAACCCTTTGCGTTGTGTGTTGGATTGTTTGTACAAACATGCAGAATATCTGTCAAAATGTTAGCGCAGTCTAGAGTTTAATTAAAAAAAAAAAAATATCCATCTGTCTGAACTCGTCGTCGTTCCGGAAAATAATAAGGCGTTTCCACAACATCACTGCAGAGAAAATTAATGTTGGGTCTTAACATGTATCTAGAAAAAATTTAAATTGTGCAAGCACTTCTACTGCGAAACCACTAACAACGACTACACAAGGCCAAAAAAAAAAAAAAAAAAAAAAAAAATACACAATTGGCTTGACCAACAAGCCAAAATGGATTTTTATCGTTTGCATTTTGTGTTGGCTTGTTTGATTTTTTGCACAAGCATGTAGAATATTTGCCAAACTGTTAGCGCATTCTAGTGCTTAATTTAATAACTTCACTGAATGTTTTTTTTTTTGAAGGAAGAAAAAGAAAAATAAGCTTAATAAAATGGACATGGAAAAAAATGTTTAACAGAATTTATTGAATAAATAAAATGTATGTATGTTTATTTGCAAACGAGAAGTGTATATTTAGCATTATTTACTGAGTAATGCTGTCCTTTGATTAGGTTGATTGTCTGGTTGTCTGTCTGTGTGTCAATGAAAACTTTGTGTTCAAAGTAGAGGTCGAAATATTGAGTAAACATATTAAGCCATTTAATTTTATTGGTGTTTAGATAAAATTTATCTCTAACATATTGATTTGAAATTTAAATCATGTAATAAATGAAAAATATAAAGCGATATTTTTCTATAGCTGTTTACAAATAATGCTCTAAAAAGTTGCTTTCGTTGTTATTTATTTCTGAAAAATTTTGGTATAAGTAGACAAAATATGGCGCAAATAACTTTTAATAGCCGTATGTTAAGGGAAAATTTTGTAGCAGAAGTACAAGAATTGACATTAGATATTATAACGATGTTAATGATAATAATTTCGACAGGTGTCTTCATATTAATATCTTACATAAAACTTATCCTCATAACCATATTTTGTTTTCGTAGGTTCGCTTCCGCCCGTAGATTCCAAAAAGGGTTCACTTTCGAAAAATTATCTCAGACTTAATGAGATCGTATGGTCTATATTTTCATACATGTTTTAAAATATTATCTGTAATGCCAATTAAACGCAATTTAAGCAGTTCTAAAATTTTTTAAACATTTTTGTTACAAAATTTTTTCATTTTAGCACATCTTTAAGGTATAAGTTAAATTTAACTTTTTATTTAAATTTATTTAATTATTTTTGTGGAAAAATACTTAAAAATAGTAATTTATATATTTCGTTATACCGTTGCTTTTTTGTTTTAATTTTTATTAACTTTATTTTAATCTTAGAACCAGTCATTTTATTATTCCTTTTGAAATATTATTTGTTGTAGTTTATTTATTTATTTTTTTTTTTTTAATTAATAACTTAAATTTAAATAAGTTTTTATTTTTTTAATATTAATTTAAAATTTAAATTTTGAATTAAATTGCTTTTAAAATTTAGAATAATAAGACTGTTGTGTTTTAAGAGCTTTGTTTTTTGTTTTAATTTTGTTTTGAGTTTTAAATACTTGTTTTTAGGTTATAATTTTTAATTTAAATTAAATTCGTGTTTTAAATATTAAAATTTAAATTTATAAATTTTTTCCGTTTTAATTTTTCTGTTTTTATAAAATAAGTCTTGAACTTAATATAAAATGTTGGTTTGGGGTTTTATGGGTCTTTTTTTTAATTTTTGTAAATTTTCTTAGTCCTAAATTTTTAATGGAATTATTAAAAATCTTTTTGCTCAACATCTATTGGGTTTTAAATTAAAAATTATTAATAAACTATTTCGTTTTCTGTAAGATTCGTTAAATTTGTCTTAAATATTTTTTTTAAGTGAGTTTTTTGGTTTTGCTTTCTTTTTTTTTTTTGATTGTGTTTGTTGGTTTATTTTTGTTGCCTTTAGGTGAAAATAATTTTGATTCGTGAGAAGTTTTGATTTTTAAAAAGGTTCCGTAAGGTCCTTCGGCATTATGAAGAATTATGCGACTAACCACAATTTCAGAATAATTCGGGATTTGAGTTGTTCTTACAAAGTGATCTTTAAGAAATAGTTAAATTTTTCCTTTACTTGCCCTTTCTTGATTCATACTCGTTCAATTAACATTTCGATTTCTCAAATACTTCGCAGGCTAAACCAGCGCCTGGATAATTGCTATTACAGAGAACATTATCAGTAGCACCTGGGACTTAATACCTAAAAACACCGAAAGGGAGATCTTAGAAAGTCAGCTTTGAGGGAGATCCATCACTTGTGGGAATGTTCAGCCTAATGGCGGATTTTCCTAGGTGCTATTGCTAATCAACATATCCAAATTGCCTTTCACCAGGGTATATAAGACAGCTCCAACTCCTAAGCAAGAACGCATGGTTCTGACAGATTATACACATCAATTGCTACCCATGTTGGTTGCTATAATTCATACAAGCGTTGGTAAACGCATTGTTGTTTTTACCAGCGTTGAGAGCACTGTCGAAAAAGACCAACATGGCAGAAATGCAGGGGTACCTTAACACTTCTGTCAAGAGTGTTATCTAGTAAAGATGAGCTTAGTAAAATTTTTAAAAATAAGAATCGGTGGATTTTTAAACGGAATGCAACGTAAATAGACGTAAGTTTTCTTGATCATGACACCGTTAAAAATTTGCCAAGATATTGCAATTTGAAGTTCCTTATTGCGTTATAATTAGCTTAACTTATGCCAACTGAGCCTTTTAATTTAAGAACATGGTTCGATAGCAATACTAGAAAATCCCACAAGATTCGTTCGAGCATGGTAAATATTCATTCTCTTTAAGCTCTTATGGCTTTCAAATAGGGCATTCCATAGAGTATTGAAATTGACTAAAAGTGATCGTTAATTCAAAAGCTAAAGTTTATCCTTCACCTGTCAGTGTTTGGTATCGGATGAAAGAACATAAATTTATAAATCACTAGTTGCTTAGCATACTGAGTAACTAACTTCACTGGCAATGAGCGGTCAAAATCAAAGAGTTTTTACAAATTTTGCGTGCTGTGGTTAGAATTGAAAATTGAGATATTTGAGTATCTTGTATTTTAGGCCCAACCATTATATCCATAGCCGTGCTTAACCTACGGTCAAAAACCAACAAAAAGCCTCTCAAATGTATTAAAAAAAAAATTTGATTCCGTACGGAATGGGCGATCTGTTTCGCACTTTCCTTAAGCAACTGACAGTTTCATAAAACTTAACAAAAAGTTTTCTTAAGTTCAATATGGGTTTCCTCATGTGATTTACATGTATTTGCACATTCGCTTAAGCCAACTTAAGCACATTAGAGTTGGACCTTAAGTCTTCCAAAAGTACAAATAATATAATGGAACCATCAACTTCAGGTATTTAAGTACCTTAATGATCAAATCATTTTTGTTTTGATAGATTTTTTTGAAATATTTAGAATGTTTATTTCAAAAGTGCTCCATAAATGTGGTATTTTCGATATATACATACATTGAGTTTGAAAAATTTGAAAGCATTTTATTGATTACTCTACGAAAAAGAGGTTTATGCTCAGAAAAAAAATTTCAGAAAGAAATATCGGGAGAGTATAATTTCCATAAATCAACAGTGTTTCGAGTTATATGTGGTGGAAACACCAATTCAGTGCATAAAGGTGGAAGAAAACGTAAGACTACGCCGAAAGAGGATCAGAAATTTAAAATAATTATACAAGAATTTTCTTAATTACTTTCTAAAAGCATATCAAATTCGCTTCAACTTTATATATCTACGCCAACAATCAGATGTAGAGCCATAGAAGCTAGACTACAAAACTACTATAAAGCCATTCTATTCTAAAAAAAAAAGATAGCTCGCATCAGTTTGCAAAAGAAATTGTTTAACTGGTCTGAAGAGTAGTGGAAATGTCTTTTTCCGATGAATCAACATTTTTAATTATCCGGTTTGGATGGCAGGTGCCTGAAACACACACAAAAGAGTGAAAGTCTTAATCCAAGACGTTCAAAAGTTTCTGGTCTGGGGGCAAGAAATTGGTCTGATTCATAAAAGCGATGGAATCGTGTGAAGTCAGAAGAGTACAAAATTATTTTGTCGGACGTAAAATTGCCATACACATCTTGGGAAATGCCATTTCGTTGGAACTTTCAACACGACAACGACCCAAAGCACACGCCTTAGTTGGTTAATTAATAAATAGCGAATGAAAAATGTTGTGTGATTGATTGGTGTGCCCATTTTGAAAAAATCGTATAACATCCCAATATGAACATATAATTGACCATTTAATTCAGTTCATGCCAAGGCAATGTACAGAAGTAATTAATCGAAAAGGTTACACTATAAATTATTAATATAAAATTAAAAAAATTTGTAATGTTAAGTCAAGTAGTATAAGTTGCAAATAGTTTGAGGAAAGTACAACTTTGGATGCTATGTTATTTTATAAATTACTAAAGAAAGGTTGTCGAAAAGTAATTTATGTTTTTTATTTCCTTAACATGAGGTTATAAAGAACATTTAAGTAAAGAACATTTAAGTGAAAATAATTTTGATTATATTGAAATTTTGTCATAGAAATAACGGCGCTAATAAAATCGAGGCAATGGTTTTAAATATTTTAACTACTACTGTGTATGTACTAAAGGGCTGCACAAGCACCTTATATTACCACATACAGATATTCGCTGAATTGTGCCTGACAGCGGTTAAAAAAAAAATAAAAACAAATTGCAGAGTACATGAAAATAAACACAATTTTAAAAGTCAGAGACTGTTTTAAGGCCCAAAATTTTTGTGTATGTGTCACACCGACGATGCTGGTTGGGAAATCAAAAAATTTAGATATGACGGTGAATATTACGTCCAGCACACGTACAAGCTGAATTCGCCTGCTGGACAAGCATTTGACAAGTGTATTTGGCCCTTTACTCGAATACGAAAAAACGAATTTGAGTTTGTCTTATGTTTGTTCGTAGGCGTTAGTATATTGTGTATGCTAATATAGAGTTAATTTACGAGTTTATGGCATATTAGGTGAGTTCACTGATAACACTGACTGCACTGACAACACATATATATATATATAATATATTATACATATATACATAGATTTCAATGTTGTAAAACGAAAATGAAAAGATTTCTTTTGCTAAAGGCGACCGTACACGACATGTTTTTGTCATCTGACATGTCAAATTTTCCACTGCAAAACACATACATGTCGTGTGTTACCTTTTTAACTTTGCTTCTGTAAAAGTCAGACGCAAAGTCATCTGACAAACTTTCAATTAGAGCGTGCTCTATTTTCTTCTGACAAACCATCTGACATCAGAAAGCTATGCCGGCAAGAAACCGGCAGCGGCGTCCACTATTGACGGAGCTGAAGTTAATTTTTTACAATACCGTGATATGTTTGATCATCTTACCATTGAATAGAATTTATGGGAATATATAAATATATAAAAACCGTTTTATTATAAAATCCTAAATTGGTATCTATGAATAAAAAGAAAAAAAATGTTAAGATGGCTGAACTATTTTACGGCGCAAATAAAACTTTTCATGGCGGCAGCAAGCTATTTTGAAACCGAGCACTACTTTGGTTTCTGCAATAACAATGCGAAAAAAACAGAGACAATGTCAGAAGCAAATTACATGTACGTTTGTGACCGAATATTATAAAGCTTATGTAAAACAGCGATTTTGACAGACATGCACAATTACATGTGACTTGAAAATTTGACATGTCAGATGACAAAAACATGTCGTCTATATGCTCCTTAATGCTGCACAACGAAGAAAGACAACCAACGAATTGTTTTTTGTGCCTTACACTGAGTATTCACCTGAGATAATATCTGATAGAATATGCAAGAGAACGTCAGCAGAATGAGAAAATAAATTTCTTTATGCTAATCTAATCTTAATCAAGGGGAACACGTATCTTATAAGGTTTCATAAGTGCATTATTATCGTACAGTAAACTTGGGCCTTTTTAATCCTTTTTTAGTTTTTTTTGTTATAAAAACTTTTTTTTTAACACTTATCACAAGATTTTCACTAAAAAATTAAACATTTTAATGAATGCGTCTTATTATTGTTTTATTTGTACGTATGTGTATTTTTGACAGCTCATATTTTAAGATAGTTGTTATAAGATTTCTTATAACAACTGTCTCAAAACATTTATTATAATGTTAATACTAACACTATTTGTGATTCCACATGTAAGATAACACTCTCTGCGATTGAATTTGACGTTTGTTAATATACAAATCTTATATCTTGTCTCAGGTAGAGACCCTGTATTATTTATAATTCTGTATAGCTGTCAAAATTCAAAAAACGAATGTTCATTTTGTTAGTGTTTTCTTGTTGACTTCGAACTCAGTCCGTAGAAGAGTGCATTGTTTTTTGTTTTTGTAAACTGAAGCTACGGTCACACTTATTAAATATTTGACCAAATAAGCGTAACCCCAACTTTTGTTAATAGTAAGTGAGACTTAAAATGTTCTTAATATTACAAAATAAACTAATTATACTACTTTACATAGAAAAAAACAGTTTTTTGTAAGGTGTGGTATTTTAATCAAAATAAATATTGATATTAAGCGAAATGATTTTTTAGTTTGGTTGTTGGTCCCGTTATTTTCTTCAAATATTTGATAAGTCTGACCGTAGCTTTACTCTTACTCATAACCTGTTAATTTTGTTTTTCGTTAGATGTTGTTGTCGTTTGCATAAGTCATTCGTTTTAAGATATAAAAACATACGACCTGGGCCCTGTTTCTTAAAACTACAAGTTACAAATCTACAAGTAAAATACATTTGAAACAAAAATTTTTGCTTTTTTTAATGTATTTTACTTATAGATTTGTAACTTGTAGTTTTGAGAAACAGTGCCCTGAGTACGAATTTTGAGTACGAATTTTAAAGTATTGTGCAGGCCATTAGTGTTTGATAAGTCGTAGTCGTAGTTACCATACTTTCTGTATATAACACGAGCTTCAAACTTTAACAATGTCCACAACACCCAATCCCATCGCTTACTTGTACACTTCAAGTATTATTTGTGTTAATATTCACTGGTAATGGTAGCCTTATTTCGCTGGTTTCTTGTTCCCTTTTCCCCTACAGCGAAAATAGTTTTGCAAATCAGTGCTTTTACGTTTATAAAGTAAAAGATTTAAATTTCGTTAGATTTATTTTTATGAATCGTAGTTCAAAGCAAAATGTTGACCACATAGCTTTTGACAAAAGAAACATGTGAGGTAAAATATTTTGCCCTCATTTTCTCTGTTGTTTTTTTTTTAAAATTCTCTGAAATCCCTTGTGAAATTCACAAATAACAAAAATGAAATTGAAAGTAATTTAATCTTCAAGGCTATTTTTAGTTTTGAAGTTAGTGACGAAGTTCGATCAGATAAATGTTCTCTCGTTGTGCCGTAGCTGAAGTGAAGGGATTATAATCTGAATAATGATTGCTTTACTCTACAATTCATTTTACCGGTGTGCATTTCTTCAAAGATTATAAGTAATTTAGACTAAAGTTCAAAAATTTTTCAAAATTATTTTCATATAATAATACAACTTTTAATTTATTTACCTCTTTAACACTTCGTCATTCACTTTCTGTTTCATAAGCCAGCTTCTGTTAAGTCTTTTGTAGTTTTCTTATAACCTGCCATTGTCTTAAAGTTATCTTAGAGTGATTTTAGTTTAAAATAATGTTTATATTTTTCTTAAAGATAATTTGTTTTTATTTTAGCTTAGCTATTTTCAAGATTTTATTTTATGTCAAAAATACTTTCTTTTTTGTTAAATGATTGTTTTAAGCATTTTGGTTTAATTCCCTCGACGCGTTTATTTTAATTTTCATTCATGTCTTTAATGGCTTGTAAAATACGCTTGACATGACCCACCTTAGTGACACCCAAATCTTTAAGATCACGACGACCGAGTGTAAGCAACTCTTTGCCACGTATATCGTTGCGTAGGAAACTATCAACATATTCAGAAAGTTGCATGGTCTCCAGCCAAGTGATGACTTCATTAACACTCCAATTGCTAACTGCTTCTCGAGTATTGGTGAGAGGAGGTTTGAATTGTTGTTGGCCGGCAGTGGAGCCGGAGCGTAGACGAGTCCAGAAAGCTCGTGATTTACGACGTCCATCACCCTGAAATGTTTATTGTAAGTAAAAGATTTCGTGATTTTTTTGACAATTTTTATAATTACCTCTTCATTAGGAGCCAAGACATTGAAGTATGCTCTCAGTTTACCATCTACGCATTTCTGCACAGAGCATTTTTTCAATTCCATTTCCATGTTGGCCAAGGCAGCACTTAATTTACTTTCCAAATCTTCTCTTAATATTAAACAATGGCCACGATCCCTTAATAAAGTGCAAGCATCATCGTACAGTTGGCGTGATGAATCTATTACTTCGACCAATTTGGTTCTCAAAGAAGGTCCTTCTAATAATTTACCCTGAGGATGTATACTTTCTAAGGCTTCCTGAGCCCGACATGCCACGGCATAAAGATCATGTCTCAAGGTGGGATGTGATATTATCAAGAACTTCACCCATTTGACTAGAGAACTAACCGCCTCAATGAAATTGAGAAGAACATAACATTCACGTTCAGAAATAACTTCATCTGTGGAACTGGCATGCTCCGAAGCTGTGGAGGAGTGATCTCGTTGTATTGATATGCTGTGCTGGCGCTGCTTTTCTTGCCAGGTTTTAAGAGATGCCTCCAGAGAACGATTACGACATAACATTTGCACACGATTCTTGTGTAGAATACGTATCATGCCAGGAGGCTGTAACCAAGCTTCGCCATCTACTTGAATGGGAATTTCCTCGTCACCTAAAATATTGATTTGGACACTTTGGCATTGAGCAATGCGATGATGTTGGAGGTTTATTAAACGAGAGGCAGCCATTTGCACCGAACCAAAGACAGCCACTACCTCTAGTATACGATCATCAAAACTAGGGGCCAAGAAAATGTCATCCCTTTTAGAGGCACCCCAGAAATTTGTGCCACCCATGAAGCTAAATTTATAAAAAAATATTTAAATTTTTGATTGGAGAGAGCAGATGTTCAAATAGCTTGCCTTGGTATATTCAGAATAACAATGCCCTGCAACGAGGGCAAAGGTATTCTTTGGCCATCACATTCCAATTGAACTCTTTGTTCCAAGTTCTTACAGGTCTTTTGCAGCAACTGCTTAGAACCCAATACTCCATACCACATGTAGTTTCTGGCTCGCGAACGACATTTTTCTGGATGCTCTTCCCTTTTATTATGGAAATCCAAAGAGATTTTGGCATCTATACCAATACCAAAATAATTATTCATAACACATTTCTCATGGTAACCAGCCATTAAAGTTTCATCCGGGTCCATTAAGGGACTGACAGCAGCACACAAAGTATCCGCATTAGCCATCAAACATTTCGAAATAAAACTCGAAGCTCCAGTCAAATCTAGGAATAAAACAAATTTTATTACTCTGTCTCAAAATTTCAAATATTAAAGTAATCAAATACTTGGCCAATTGGGTAACTTCACAATGGGATTAATTATAGGTAACTTGCGATTCTCTTCTGTTGTCGACTTCTCCTTTTTATCCTTATCCTCTTTCTCGGGTGTAGCCGCCGCAGCGAAATGATCAAAACCAAATAAGGTAGAACCCATAAATAAACTGGTTTTGGAGCCTTTTAAATTTTGTAGATTTGGCAATGCTTCGTTCGGCTAAAAAGACGAAACACATTTTCAATATAAATCCCCGGCTAAAAAAAACGTAGAACAAGTTCAGGGAACTTTGTTTCTTGGCTTTGCAACAAACTACTAGAGATATGAGGGTATGTTTAAGAAGTTTTAGCATACGTTTGATATTAGGAAAGCTTTTTTTGCATTTAAATTTAGAAATTAAACAATCAACTACATAAAATAGTATAAATTACAATTTGGATAGACTACGTGAGAAAATAATACCTTGTGTGAAATCAAAGGATAGATTTTTGTCGGAATTTTGGTATTGTCAATCTAAATTGTTGGTAGTTGGGTGAAAAATTTCTGGTTTTAGTTAATCTTACCAATGATATGAGGGGCCTGATTAAAGCCAATGTTGCAACACGTATATCGGGTTCCGCAACTAAAAAAAATCTTAAACCCAAAAATCCATATGCTCGTTCCGACATACACATACCCTTCGATTTTTTCTTCTATAATTTAAGTTTTGTAGCCAAAAGATATAGACAGAGAGTGATGTTAAAGTTTTGTGTTGTCAAAAGATTTTGAATGAGGCTTGCGTTTTTTTATTTTTTTTGGAAATTAAAAGAATTTTTTTCAAGGGGAACTGTTGGATGAGTTTAACAATTTGTTAGATAAAGAGATTATTAGGAAGTTTTTGTACAAGACTTTTGGTTTATATGATTTACCGAAAATTCTTTGTTTTCAATATTTCTGAATGACTTTTATTAGACATTTCGGTATTATTGGAAGTTTTGCGAGCAGGTTTTCCTAGAAAATTCATGAATGAACGAAAAATAATAAAATAAGGAGGAAATGCGCAAAAAATATGTTTCTGGATCGGTTACTTCTTTGGCGATTTGACAAAAAATCCTTATATGACAGTCTAAAAAATGGGTTTATATAAATATTAAGGCGCCGCAAAATAAGTCCCAAGAAAAAATTTAATTAGGCCTAAAAATTTTGTATAAAAAATGAAAAAGCTTTTAGCCCTCTTGGTTTTATATAATTTTGTTTGAAGTTATTTTATATTTTTGCCTGGGAGTTACTTAATAATGAAATAATACCCAAATGAAATACGTCCATACAAAAATTAAGCATGGGAGTTATTTAATTTTATTTCGTTTTTTTTTGTGTCACTTCGGTTGCTGTGGGAGTTATTTTATTTTTTGTGGGAGTTATTTCATTTTCCTGATATGTAAATAATTAAGAACAAAATAGTTTTAAACAAACATACTTAGTTGGGTTGGGAGTCATATACCCGAAACTTAAAATCCCGAATTCGAAAATCACGCATTCCATGTGTAATTACACATATTGTGTGAAATTTTTACATGCATGTCTAGCTGATGTGTAATTAGTTCCATGTGTAATCGTTTCTTTTCGATCATTTAGCTTATGTAATTTTTTTCAGTTTGCATCGCAGTCAAAATTGTGTTTTACACCCCGACTTTTTTTACTGTCCATCTCCACGAGCAGGTCTCTAATGTCAAATTGTATTTCTAAGTCCTGGTTTACACCAAAGTCCGCCAAACACATACATTCACATTTATTGTTTCTCTTGGATGTATATTTTTGAGCGTAATTGTTTTTAGCCAATGTTGTTATTTTCTTATGCTCTCTTTATTTATGTGAGCGCATTCGAAAGTTTTCTTTCAAAAAGTCTAAGTCAAAACTAAAAATTGCGCCATTAAGTTTTTTTTTTATATTGAATATATATTGAAGTGTAGAACAAAAATACAATAATTATTAACTCTATAGGTACCTTAAGTCAACAAGTTTGTTCGAATCAAACAGAACCATTCATAGCGAATATTTTAAAATTTGTGTTGCTCAGGCTTGTAAAAAACATTTTTGTGCACTTCTTCCGCCGACGTTACTGCTTATTTTCGGCAATAAATACTGCACTTGGATACGTGCCGTTTAACATGTGCATCCAGTTCTTTCTTACTACAGCAATTGGTAAGCTTTGAATATCAATAAG
Organism: Pollenia griseotomentosa; assembly: GCA_963931875.1. Lineage (NCBI taxonomy): Eukaryota > Metazoa > Arthropoda > Insecta > Diptera > Polleniidae > Pollenia > Pollenia griseotomentosa. The sequence goes on from OZ007560.1 coordinate 205,972,643, forward strand.
GTTCTGCAAGGCGAATTCATTCTAGCAAAGCTACTATTACGATTTGTGTGTTCAATTTTGCTTCCGAATTCTTTATTGGCAACACTGCTAGAATCGCTAACTAAAGCTTCTCTGTGAAGGCCGGCTATGCAGAAAAGCTTTAGTTAATGAAACCGGTGTTTGTTATGTTTACCATAGAAAAGAAGTTTTTTCTGGATTTTAAATCTGATATTTTTAAATTTGGGAGATTCGGGTATATGACCCCAACCCAAATAACTATTTTGAAAGATTTGTTAAATAAAAATTTTTAAATAAAACTTTTCATTATTTTTCGGGCCTGTTTCCCCATTTTTTGATATAATATCAATTTTGTCTGGGAGTTCTTTTTGGCCTTATTTCATTCTTTTTTGGCGGACTGTTTTTGGGAGATATATCTTACTTCTTTGGGAGTTATTTCATTATGAAATTTTGCCCAAAAGTTAGGATTTCTCAATTATTTTTTGGGACTTATTAATTTTTTCCGAGTTTGGGACTTATTTAATTTATTTTGGGAATTATTTCACAGGGAGTTATTATACTGGGACTTTTTGCACCGCGGTGCCTAATAAAAATAGCCAGCAGTGCCACTATTTAAAAATTCTTTTAATTAGTTTAATTTAAATAGCTTTAGGTAAATAATAGTTTAGTTTAGTGTGACTTGATGAACGAATACAGAACAGTTCTTAAATAGTGAAATATTTAAACCAAACAAAATTTTGAAATACATACCAATTGCGTTTGCTAAATATTTTTGTATATTGTGTTTTTGCAACAACGTATAAACAAAAAGCAAATTTTTAAATAAATTTAACTTTTAAAATAAAAATTTAAATAAATTTGTATAAAATAATTTGTTTATGCTGTGCTTCTTAATTAAGCCAATTACACTTTAATAATATATAAAAAAAAAAAATCACCTAAAAATCAACCCTTCCAAAAGTGTTTTGTGCATGGCTTTGTTTTCAGTTATCTTTGTTACACCTTCAATTTGTGTTGCATACAGCAACATAAGCTTACCTTAAACAAACTGCCACAGCTAATACGACGACTAGCGGCTGGTGAGGTGCTAAGGAAACGTGTATGTTCTGGATCCAAACTTAAGTAGTTGGGATTGAAATTGGAGTGGCGACGATCCTTTTCCTTCTCAAACTCACGCACTGTTAGGCTGGCGGCATGGCTGGAATGACGCCGTATCTCTGTGGGTACACGCACCGCAAGCAAACTGTTGCAAGCATCTGGATCTAAAGGCCTTATAGCATCTCCTCTAAGGGGGGTGGGTGGTCTTACGACAACACTTATCTGTGGATGATGGGGATTTACATCATCAAATGATTCTTTTTTACACGAGTCATCAAAAGTAATGCGCTTTACGTCTTGTCCAGGTGCTAATTTCTTTGGGGATGTGTGATTGTTGTTGCTATTGTTAGTCGAACTGGAGGTCTTCAAACAGGATGTATTGGTGGTTTCACTAACTTCAATCCTAATGGCTGTGGCTGTTGAAAGATCATCCTCCGACTGATGGCCGCTGGTCGTTATGGTAGTTGCCGTGGTCGTTGTTGTAGTCACTGTTCCATCCAATAATTGCTGCTGTTGAGATACAAGTTTCGAAGTTGCTTGTTTAGTTTGTTTAAGGGAAGTGCGTTTTTTGGGACGCTTTTGGTTTGTTTTATTAATTGTTTAAGTTAAAGAAAAAGAAATCATAATGTTAACTTAATGTTGAAGCCAAACCCTCATATTTAGGCAAAGATGCTTAAACTACACATCATAAAATTAGCGTTTTTCTTAACAAAAGCGGTAGAATTTTCTTTTGCAAACACTTACCTTGAAACTCTGCCGAGCAATGTCGTTACCTTCCACAAACTGTGCCAATGAACAGAAACGTGGCGGTTCTCTTATCTTCTGGTCATCGCAACGATTGTCAATTTCAAAAACAATATTTTCAAAACCAAATTGCTGGGGATTGTCATCGCTGTCCATGTGAACCAGACGTGGTCCATGGGGAGGAGAGGAATTACGTCTCCGAGGTGCTGTGGTCAAAGGCTTTTTAGCTCTGGCTGGCTTGGGTGGGGGCTTGGGATTGGCTACATGTTCAGAACAAAGTGTAGTAGAATCTTCCGTTATGGTATTGTCTTGTAAAGCACATGTTATATCATGACCCAAAACAGAGCTTATATCATCCATAATACTTTCGCCAGGCATGTTTTCTGTCTCATCACTGGTTTCGGGGGAATCAATGTGGCAAAAATCGGTGGAATCCAAATTCTACGGTGATTTAGTTTTATAAAATATTTGTTTGATTTTGTTGAGCTCCTTAAACAAACCTGCAAAAAGTCTCCTAACTGCAAGGCGGGCACAGGTTGCTCTGGCTTGTCGAATATTTCCGAGCTTACACTGATCTCTTCATTGCTGATAGCAGACAAGACGTCACTACCATCAATCGGTAGTTCCTCAGAGCAAGAACATTCATCCTTTAATAAAGAAAAGACAAAAAAAAAAAAAATAAATATAGATTAATGTTTTGCAACTTTCTTTTACTAGGGAAACATACAGTGTTTCCATCAATATCAATTATGGTTATATTATCACTTGTATAGACATTATTAGGATCTTTAGGGTTTGCATTTTTGTTGGGTACCTGTAGGTGGCAAGTATGTACCAATTGTTCCGAATCAATAACCTTGCAATCCTCATCCAATGATTCTTTTAGCTTATTGAGTTCCCGACTCATGTAGTAATTGCGTTCAAACACTTCTATGGGTCGATAGTCGGACAAGGGATCAACCATGTGTTCACTTGTTACGATTGGTACTTTAAGGAAGTTTCTTTCTGTTGGAGTGGTGGCACTTTCGCTTCCAGGCGATAAACGATTACCAGCATCGTCAATATCGGCACCTCCACTCAAAGACATTCGGTGTATTGTGTAGGTGGTTTCACCGTTTACATTTTCTTCTTGTTCCTGTATAACTTCCGGTACCCCAGAGCTTCGGCGACTATCGGCAAATTGTCTTGGCACTGGCAAGCTGATAATATTGAAGAAGTGTTCGTCCATGGACTCACGTCGAGTATCGGGTAAGGGTGATATGCATGTTAGACGTGAGGTTTCCATGGTGGGTGATATTATGTTAATGGGTGGTATAATGGGTAAAGGTGAAGAACATGGGGTAGAATCACCGGATGTGGATGTGGGTATTTTCAAGGCCTCAAAGGGGGTAACGGAAAGTCGGCGCTGATAGCGTTTCGGACGGCCAGGCTCTGAGTGTTCTACAACATTGTACATGGCACGCTTGACACTATTAGCACGACTTTGTAGTGCCTCCCGTTCGTTGCCTCGTATAGAGCGGCTATTGCGTCTTTCTTTAATATTAAGTTGATCCTTTTCATTTTTTTCCATTGATATGTTTGGGTTTCTGGAAAAAAATTTAATACAAAATTAATCTCTGAAATATTAAACACTGTTCAAGATCTTTTATGTTACAATGAAGATGTTGGTGAAGCAGAGAGGGCTGGTGAACTAGGTGCTGATTTGGCTATGATACTACTAATTGTAGCAAATAAGTCATCTCCATTATGCGAGCCATTTTCCTCTTCTTTCAGGGCATCTAAAAGCATATTTAATTTTTGCCTTAAGATGTCACATTTAACTGTCAATTGATCATCCTCCTTGCGATGTTCACACATACGTTCCAGCAAGTCATCTATAGTTTCACATAGAGTTTTAGTAGCCGACATTAGAGTTGGCAAATCATCGGTTTCTACAATAGAACGTAAATTTTCATTGGCGGCTGTTACCATGCCGGTTAAAAGAGCTTCTTGTTCAGAGGACAAAGACATCTTTGGCACTTTTGGTTGAACAGCAATGGCCTTCTCAAAAACCATAATACTCCAACGATCTAGCATTTTAGTGCTGGCTGTTTCATATCGTTCTAAAATATGAGGCAAATGAGCATCATCATCGCAGGCAGAACCCCAGCCTAAGACACGGGCTAAATCATTTCCGGTCCCCAAAGGCAAAACAGCTACTTGACATTGTTTCTAAGGATAATGAAATTAGAGCAATGCCTTTTAAATAAACATTTATGAAATATAACACTTACATTCATATTGAAACGATCGATTTCACTTAAAACCCATCCCACCGAACCGTCACCCGAACACACTAAAATGCGAAACATTTCAAAGTGACGAAATAGTCTTAAGCCCAAACCTGGCCCGGTAGAAATTAAATCAAATACTTGTGCTGGATTAAGTAATTGTTTAAAGCGCCTTAAAAACTTGACACCTTGATTGTCTCCTGACTTGGAATTGACAAATACCAGAAGAGGGGAAAAGTTCCCTTTAGGACTAACTACATCCCAAGAATCATCATTTCCAATAGAATGCACACAGGTGGGTGGTACTACTGACAACTTAGCTAGACCCATTGGACAAGCTATGGCCATATTTGGTCGACATTGTACATGCACTGTAGTACGACACCACAAACAGCGCCAGTCTTGTAAACGTAGTACGGAACCACACGTTTTCTTGCACACAGCACAAGTGGCTGATACTGGCAAATTTCCTTCCATCCATTGATGCGGCATTACTATGCTGCCCTCTTTGTCTTCTATTATATCCTTGCCAACCGTTGCCAAAGTGGTCCATTTGCAATTCGCTATTGCTTTGGCAGCACAACGTTTGTGAACTTTACATTTGCACACCTCACAGGAAAGACCGTGGGAAGTGACACCTGACAACGCGTCACGGCAGACATTACAGTATGTAGGCCGGGCATGAGAAGTGGCATACCAGTGATGATGATTTGCAAAGATATCATGTTGTTCGATAAAGAAACTATCACCTCTTGACCTCGGCGGTATTGAGGCTGATTTAAGAGACCCTAACCAGTCCTCCATTTCGCGTCTGGATTCAGCACACAGTACTAGAGAACGAGTGGGGGTAATAACCTAAAATAAGAAACAGAAAGGTATTAAGAATAAGAAATTAAGAATTAAGAAAACTAATACATTTCACGAAATTTTTAAAGCCTCTAGAAAAAATGTTAATACACAAATTAGGATTGCAAAATCTTCTTTTTATAAGGAAGAATTTGTATCAGATTTGAACTCAAAAAATAAATGGAAAGAAATTCGTAACATGGGAATTGTTAATGGTAAGGCCAATACTGCAGATTCAGTTGATGTCAATAACTTAAACTTGAACTTTGCTAATATACCAATGCCCAATGCTAAGACTGATGTATACAGTGATTTTTTCACGGCATAACACAACAATATCACCAACAATTATAATAATTATCTGCCACGTTTGTTTGAATTTATACAATTTACCCAGAAAGAAATTGTTGAGTCCGGATTCTGTGGGACATGATGGTATCCACCCAAAATTCATTAAGTTTCTTCTTCCTCATATTTTACCTTGTATAACACACATTTTTAACAACATAATAACCACGTCTTCTTACCCATCTACCTACTTGGAAATTCGCCAAGATTATACCCATACCTAAAACGGATAGGACATACCGACCGATAGCAATTCGTCCTTACCTTTCAAAGATTTTTGAACGCCTTATTCAAAATCAAATGACTAAATATTTGTACAGCAATTAAATTCTAACTGAAAGACTGTCTGGCTTTAGACCAGGGCAAGGCTGCGTCTCTGCGTTGATTGATGTCTGTGAAGAACTAAGAAAACATATAGATACAAAAATGATTTCTCTTCTAGTGTTACTTGATCACTCCAAAGCTTTCGACTCAGTCGATCACTCTATTTTGTGTCTCAAACTAAAATGTGTGTAAGTTTTCAGAAACTGCAGTAAAATTGATGTCTTCCTATGTTAGTGGTAGATCCCAAGCGACTTACCACGGCTTAGATGTATCAAACACCTGCATACTAATGAGGTGCGTACAACAGGGATCAATACTTGGTCCTCTTCTTTACTCGTTATATTCGAATGGCCTACCATCCCAATAAGAGTTTTGCGAAATACAAATGTATGCTGACGATGTGCAGCTTTACATAAGTTGCGAGCCAAGTAATATAATTGATTGTGTCAACAAATTAAACCATGATCTTAATAATATTTACAATTGGGCCTCTACTAACGGTCTTTGTTAAAATGCCAAAAAATCAAAAGCCATGATCATTGGTAAATCACTCTATATTCCCTCGTTTATCCCGCCGATCCAAATAAACAATGAAAAACTTGAAATAGTTAAGACAGCAAAAAATCTAGGTGTAATTTTTAACTCTGAGCTCAGTTGGTCTAATTATATAAATTATATATGTGGTGCTACGCACGCAATGTTAATTAATCTTTGGAGGACGCAATATTTCACTCCTCTCAAAGTAAGAATGCTAATCGCTAAAACGTACCTCCTGCCAAAACTTTTATATGCCTGCGAACTTTTTTCAAACTGTGACTCAGTATGCGAATCTAAACTTAATGTGACATTTAACAATATTGCTAGATATGTTTTTCCCGTAGACGCCTTGATAGTATCTCTGATTACTCAAAAAGAATCTACAATTTAACATTCGAAAACCTGTTGAAAGTTCGTTCATTATTGTTTCTACAAAAGTTGATTTTTACTAAACAACCTGAATATTTATACAGAAGATTAACTTTTTCAAGATCTAACAGAGGAAAAAATATAAACTCCATTCGCTACCGTAGCCTAATATCAGTAAGACATTTTTACGTTTCCAAAATTCGTCTGTGGAACCGACTACCTCCCCATATTCAATTTATTAGCAGTGCAAACAGTTTCAAATCTGCCATTTTTTTTTTTTGGTAAATTATTTTAATAATTAATAAATACTAATTTTTTATATTTTTTTTATATTTGTTTACTTATTTGTATTAATTTTTATTTATTTATATGTTTTATTTTCATTTTATTTTATTTTATTGTGCCACATATGTATGTATAACTCTAATTCTACAGTACTGTAATATAAGACACCGTTCTTGTTGTAGTGTCTTATCTAATAAAGAATCAATCAATCAGTAAGTGAACGTGAAAATGAAAAAAAAAAAAATATATAAAAAATTCAGCTTTACATTTTTAGCTGAATTTTTGATTAATCTTAAAAATCTGAAGAGCGCGGTTTCTTAAATACTTTAACTCCGTCAGTTTCTTAAATATTTTAATTCCGCAAGTTTCATTAAAATCAAGTTGCAGTCCCAGATTTGTTGGTGCTTTAAACCCCTAAGTAAAACATTAAAATTAATAATTCATAGTCTTTGGAACAGTCATCAATCATCGAAAACAAGTTTAATCTTATATTTTTCGGTAGTGATTTTGCTTCACAGTTACTTTATGTTAATTTAACTTGATTTTACAATAACTTGGAAACAAGAATTTGTTTCTTTTAAAAGAACTATAATTCATGTAAATTTAACATTCCAGTAATGTTAGAGCAAAATGATATTGATATTAAAATAACAATTCCAATCGAGTTGAATTAAAGTTATTTCAAGTTGAAACAACGTGAATTTCATGTAGAATTAATTTGGATGGAGTGTGAAACAACAATGGGAAGAAGCTTCGGAGACAACATTATATGTATATTTGGGTGGGCCGATTTGTAAACACAAAAATTTGCCAATATTGTGCCATCGATTTTTCGATAGCTTTTGGCATGAGTGGAAAAAATTTCCATATCAAAAAATAGTTTTTGAGGCGCCCAAATTTCATTGATATATTTTTTTTGATATATTACCATTCCAAGGTGAAATTGTACGCTAAAAACCATGGCAACAGCATTTTATCCAAAAAAAATTTTCTTGAGGTTTGGACGAGTTTTTGTCGAAAAATTTTCTTACACGTTAAGTTTTATTGTTTTTTTTAGTATAAATTTCAAAAAAACAATTCGCCGATTTTAAAAATGTACGCCTAAAACGATCCACCCTAATGTATATACTTTAGAATAATAATAATTCTTGATACTACCCCGTAACCACAGAAAGAAAGACAAAAAATATTATTATTTCTTGTTTCTTTTTGTTTGTATTCCTATTTAATTACAGAAGCACTTACAATTAAAAGACATCAGGAGAATGGCCCAATAAGATTTTCGTCATAATTTTTACGGTCTGATGCTCCTTTTGGGAACAACAGGAATTAATATATTAATATATATATTCAACTTTGAAAATTTGGTTATTTTGCGAATACGGGAGCTTTATTTATTTTTATTTTATTTTATTTATTAATTGAATTGCTCCATACACAAGACTAAGAGTCTTATTTTGCAGTATGGAACTGAGAATATGTTAAACTTAAAATCATTAATTAATTAATAACTTAATAACTAACTACAATTTTTATATAAGTAAACAAAAAACAATTAAATTTAAACAATAAAAAAAATTAAGATAATTTAATTTAAATATTTAAAAAAGCATTAAACAATATATTTTAATAATCAAAAATTTAGATAATTTTATATTTTTTTAATCTCAAGTAATTATGTTTTAAAGTGCTATGCTGAAAACAGTTTAAAAATATTTTCCCTAAATTTTCGTGCGTTACTTAAAAGTTGAAGGCTATAGGGTATAGAATTCCAGAGAGATACTGCGAATATGTAGAAATGCCACTCAGAAATCAAACTTTTATATCCGAACGATCTAATTCTTTTCCCCCTGCTTATGTCAGAAATACAAAGTTTATCGTACAGGTGCTCAGGTTTGTGGGTATATATTATCTAATGTAAAAAAATTAAGACTCTCATGTTCAGAAGATTATCTAAGGAAAGACCATAAAGCCGAGATGAAAACAAAGAAACACTAGAGCGCCTTTTAAGTCCATACACGTACCGTACAATATTGTTAAACGCAACGTTCAATTTCGCCTTACTAATCGTATCAGATTTAGCAAATAGCTCACAGCCATACAGTAAAACTGGCATCAGATAAGTTTTAGCAAGAAGTTTTTGTTCTTTTTCTAAATTACTTTAAACACGAAAATAAAGAAATTAATGTTGAACAGAATTTTATGGATTCAATATTGAACAACGTTATTTTACTATTTTTCATTTAAAATTTATTTCAAATAACGATAATTTGAAACAAAGTCCATAATTTTGCAGTTATTTAGTATGATTTTAAAACAACATTGCGCCATGTTAATTTAACATTAGTATGTTTTCTTTTTGGATACAAGTGCTTATGTAACAAAATTCTGCTTCAGTACACGAACTATAGAAATCTTTATCCCTTTTTTATTTGTACTTTCTGACATATAAATTTGTTAGCTTGAAAATAAACAAGTCTAAAATTTTTAACCTTTAATTTTTTCAACTGTTAAACCCAAAAATTGTCAGTTGCTATTTCGTTGTATTTGAACAAATTAAAGTGTTTCATAATGTCGCAGTTGAAAGTATGCTCAATGTACACCATTCCAAAACATTGCCGTTAAGTTTTACCAACGCAGCAAAATAGCAATCAGGGCAGAAGTTTTATTTTGTTGATGGTTTTTGACATTTGACTGTTTTTGTGCACATGACAAAAACAGAACAGATATTTTTTTTAACTTATACTTCAAAACGATTAAATAAACAAAATACATAGTGGCATTGTTACCGTACTTAGTGTATGTAATGGGTGCTTTTTAACTGCATGAGAACTTTCGATATAGATAACTCTGGTTTCACAGCTGAGAATACCAAGCTGGGATGACATTTCTGTTCAGAAAGGTTTTGGCAAGTCATCATGAAACATTTAACGCTAGAACAACTCTTCAAAATTGTGGAAATTATTAAAACAAATAAATAAATCTGGGGCCTAATTCTGGCATTCGTGATCGAGTACTTTCTCGATTCGAAAGCAATTTTATTTCAGTCAATACTGAACGAATCGAAATTATTTTTTCAGTATTGTGAAACTTAAATGAATGCTTTACAATAACGAAAAAATAATTCCAATTCGTTCAGTATTGACTGAAATAATTAGATATTTAATGGCTTTCGAATCGAGAAATTACTCGATCACGACTGCCAGAATCTGGCCCCTGTTCTCGGCGAACATACACAGAGAGAAAAAAATGGTACTTAATTTAAGATTTTTCTTCTTACTTAAGTAAAAGTCGTACTCAAAAATTTAAGTACGGATTACACTTAAAAGTACTTAAAACAATTCAAAATGGGATAACTTTTGAAAACTAATGTGCGTTTATACGCGTGTGTTTATAAAAGTTTGTTGTTTACACATCAACAACACTACAAAACGAAAGATATAGGTTTTTTCATGTTTAAAAAGTAAAATAAAAAGCAATAATTCCCATATTAAATTTTTTAACATTTTCAAGTTAAACATCAAATATTTAAGGAAGAATGATTACGGAAACTATATTGGGCATGCTGCTGGTGTTTTATAATTGAGAATTTTTCTGTAAACAAAGGGCGGAATGCAACAAAAGTGAAATAAACATGTGTTACGAGCAGTGTTGCCAATTTTGCATTTTTCATGCTATATCTAGCATTTTTTTAAAATCATTTGGCATGAAAAAAACTGATTTAGCATCTAGCATATTTTCTAGCATTATTTAAAAATTTCTAGCATTTTTTAGTTCTTATTAATACAAATATTAAAAAAAGCGAAATAACCTTATATTTTAATACATATAAAAAAATGCAACAACGTAAATGCTCATTAATGGGGATCTAAATAAGCTGAAATAAAAATTAAAAAAGGAAAACATTTTCAAAATTAGTTAAACGTATTCAAAAAGTTTCACAAAGATTGGCTAAAGCACTACACATGCTAAAAAAAATCCGATTTTTCCCTACACGTTGAAAAAATTTCTCCTACAAAACTCCCTACGTAATATTATCATTAAAATAGAAAAAACATTAGTTATAAAAAATAAATTTTATTCCAATATGTATATTGAAGCTTTGACATATACACATTTAATTAAATTCAATTAAGTCTTTCAACATTAGGTGTGGTCCCGTACTCAACGTTGGGAGCCCGCGAGATCCCAATCTTAACGAAAACTATTCCCGTAATCAAAGTTTGGCGAAGTGGGTGAGCTTTTAAGAGAATAATATTCTTCTTCTTGCCCGAAGTAGATCAAACTTTTGTCCAAATCGATAAAACTGTTAAACAATCAAATGTGTCAAAAATAAATAAAAAACTGCAAGCCAAAATAATTAATATAAGAAAAAATTTATAAAATAAACAATAGAAAATGTTGAAAAATTTAAGTAAATGCTTGAATTTTAATTTTATATACTTTAATGTGTTATTTATGTATTTTTTTAATTTTATTTAAACATATTTCATATTAACGTTTTCTTTTGGATCAGAAATTTGGTTTTTATTGTTCCCATAGTCTTGTTCATTTTTGTCTATTAGTGAGCGAAATTTTTGTTAACTCTCATTTTCCGAACTTTATCCAAAAAGTACGGGATCACACCTATTGAATGGGAACTTAGACAAAACATATAGATACATACATATTAGTGTCGACAACTTTTTAAACCCCAAACAACTCTGGAAATATATTTTAAGCTATTTTAGGGGAAACATTTTTCAACCATTTTGGACAATAAAATATAATTTTAAATCGTTTTTTTCAGCACTAATTTTTTATATAATACGATATAACGAAAAATCCCTACAATTTGGGCATTATGAAAAATCTGTCCGATTTTCCTTACGCTTCTATTTTAGTATCAAAAATACCTATATGTAGGGATTTTCCCCTACTTCTGGTAACACTGTGTGCTGTGTACAGTTCAGTTGCACCTGTCGATCATCTGACAAACCTTTGTAAAATGCAATTTGACATATCGTCGCGAAAGCTGAAGGACAAAATGCTGCAAATTATTAAAAATGTGCTTGGCCCTTATTTTAATGAAGATGTTTCTGTTTTTTATATAAATTTGTATAGCATTTATTCTAGCATTTTTTAGCATGTTTTTTAACAAAATCTAGCATTTTTTTCTGAAAACGTTTGGCAACACTGGTTACGAGTAAATAAAATAATAATATTCTCTTTAGGTTAGAGTTACGAATCGAGATTAAACCGTCTTAGAAGTTCTTGAATCAAACACAGTTTGAGATCAATTAAACCTCACTTCTAATTAAGTCTATCCTGTTTTCGGATTATTTAAAGTACGAGTTCGGGATTAAATATGGATAAGTTAAGTATTTCGCACTTGAATAATCCGTACATGAATCAAGCGTTCTGTACTCGATTCAAGGAAATCCGTACCTACTGTACTATTGACACCGCTTCGGCTTGATTTAAGTACGGATGGATTGATTTTTTTTCAGCGTAGAGCACTTCGTCCATTTGACGAAGCTTATTTGTGGTCAAATGGCTACGTTAATAAGCAAAATTGCCGTATTTGTAGCGAAGACAAACCTCAAGCCGGTAACGAATCACCATTACATTCACTGAAATTGACTGTTTTGTGCGGTTTACACGCCCTTGCGAAATAAGCTAGGAGCTGAATTTTTGTATCCAAACAACGACAACGACATTTGATTTTAACAAAATGGCGGAACTTGCCATACATCGCGCTTAACTGTCGATTTATTTCAAAATCAATTTAATGACTACTTTCTTTCCAGGAGTGATCCTGTTCAATGGGCCCCTGCGACTTGGCGTCTTCTCTTAAAGCATTAGAAGCCAGTTTTGAAGCCACCATTGATGCTACACGCAAAGAAAAAACATGGTTGTGGTAAACATATTCTAAGAACAACATATTGCGATAATATTCATGATTGTATTCACCATATTAGATTATTATTGAATGATATTTTGACCAAATATATTCGTAATATTACATCATACTATTTTTCCCTTTATCACAATTTGTTTTTATGTCATCTTATTATATTTATATATATATATTATGTCCTGTGGTTCCTAGTAGGAACAAAGGGCCGCATTATAATCTTATCTTATTATAATTCAATGTTATCATATTCTTATCGTATTAATCATAATAAGTTAAAGAGTTATCATATTATTGTCATATTAGGTAAGGTTAGGTTAGGCTAAGAAGGGTAATGTGCCCTTGGGCACACTTCCACTCGGAGACCGGTACGGTCCATTGTGAATCCCTTCGATGAAAAGAAAAAAGAAGAAAAGAGAAAAGTAAGAAAAGAAGTATGAGGTGAATAAAATCCAGAAAATAAAAAAGTTAGTAGGTAATATGAAGAACAATTTCCCTCTCTACAGTCACCTCAACAGAAACAACCGCACTGTTTCCCTGACAAACCCCAGTGATCAGCCGGATTACATCCAGCGATGCACCCCAGTTCGTCGTGAAACCTGTCTCCTAGCCACTTCTTTCTGAGACCCTGCATCCTAGGACAATGGCACAGTACATGCTCGATCGTCTCCAGCTCCTCTGAATCATCGCATAATCTGCAGAAGTCCGTTATGGTGTTGTCCCATCTGCCCGTAAAAGCCCTAACGGGACAATGACCCGTCAAGAACCCTATAAGTGTTCTAAGACCACCCCTATCCAATCCCAGTAGAACCCTGGCTGCCCTGCGTCCAATCTGGGCCATAGTGCCCTAGACACCCTGCAATCCACTCTGTCCTCCCAGTATCGGTTAACGTCATCACGGAATTTTTCCCGTATCATACCATAGTAGTAACATAGGGGAGGCTTTACCCCCTGTCCCTTACCACTAAGTCCAGATTCGAACCCCCTCTCGCGAGCTCGTTCGCCACCTCATTTCCATCAACCATGCAGTGTCCAGGTACCCAACACAGCCTTACATTGAATGCCTCCATGAGTTCCCTAAGAGCATTCCTACACCGAGCGACCAGGCGCGATCGCACCGTACAATTTGTCAATGTCCTAGGCGACGCCTGACTATCGACGTAAATTGTTGATCCAGTATCACTTTCGTCGCCCTCCAGATCGCTCCAGATCAGGGAGTCTGAATGACCTTTTTACCTCATGTTAGTCAAAATAAATTAAGAAGTAATCATATTACTTTCGCAACAATAATAAAAAATTAAGTTTATTTTTGCATCGATTTTTTATTTTGAGGCACATTACAATTTTTTTTTAATGAATATAAAATTTTTTTATAGTTTTTAATTTCTTTAAACTTGTTCTTTTGAATAAGTATTTTTTTTATTTGTTAAGCCACTCACTAACAAATAATTCAATAGGCATATTTAAAACTAACGACACAACTGATGCAAAATTATTTTACAAATGGCGATGACAAAATATTATTGAGTAAACATTATTTGTTCGCAACTTAAACATATTATGAGTACACGTATAGAAACTTATCATGTTATGGCTTTTAAATATCATGAATTGTTTACAAGAGCTATCCTCGTTTTTCAAGACGTTCAAGACACTTTCAGAAGTATAAATTAGACCTGCTTCAAGCGTTCGAAACGAATACATATAAATTTATACATATAAAATTATAGCTTGTCAATTGCTTATTTTATTGTACTTATTTCCCAAATGCTTAACGCACTGAAAACGTGGTGTAAATCTCCAACTTCTGGCGTAAACATATGTATGACATCGACAATTGAGTGGCATCGGGTTGTTTTGTCAGATAAGAAAAGGCTTACAGCCTGTTCGTCGATTTCGAACGTTAACGTTTGCATAGAAAAATATATTTACTGCCAGTTCAACGAAATCGAACGTTATCGTTCGCATAGAAAATTTGTATGAAAAACACTCAGTTTTAAAAATATTTTCAATATAAAATTCTATGCGAACGTCTACGTTCGAAATCGTTGAACAGGCAGTTAAAACAATAACAAAATTCGAAAATTGTTTTTTGTTTTAAATGTAATTTTCTATGCGAACGTTAACGTTCGAAATCGAGGTTTCGATGGTTACAGCTTTTACATTCGTATCTGGAAAAAAACACATCATGTACATACTTGTTTCATACTTTGGCATTACACGGTAATTGAAAAATCTATCAAAGTTTTTCTTAGGAGCCATCAAATTAACTAACAACAAAAATCTTTAACTAAGTTGACTAATTTATTTTGTCAAATACTTTTTTTACAACTTTAACTTTAAACCAATTCAATTAAACTTTATTTCAGCATGTTTTATTAAACCTATCACCATGATATTCAGAAATAACTATATTTAATTATGGTTAAAAACAAAAGCAATTATTTCTGGAAAAAAATTCGTTTGATCTAAGTTTTGTAATAAATAACACATTTTCTTTTAAGTACTTTATATGACGCTTTTACCTAAACACACTTAAAATTAAGTGCATGCTAAGATTTTGACATTGACTGACTGAGTGAATAACTTCAACTGGGTATCTCAAGTAGAATGACTGACTACAAATATCTTAAACAAATGCAATGACATCACAGAAACTTTTTTTGAAAGGATGAACAAACAACAAATATTAAACCACACCACCATCAAGTTGTATAAAATTCATAGATGCTTTTGTTTATTTATACCACAGGGTATATTCAAAGGCACAAGCTCACTGAAGGTAACATATGTCATTATTGTCACTCAACTTTTAGTTTCAATATGGTTTTCTAGTCCAAAAAAAAAAAAAAAAAACTTATATCCGTATATAAAATATAAAAGAGACATTTTTGCAATAAATTATTAAAGAATATAAAACACAGTATAAACATGCAAGGAAAAAATATCCTTAAACTATCTTAGTTCATATTTAAGTACGTGGATATAAATTTTCTGAGGTTTTTTCTTGCCTGACTTTTTAAGAGTTTTCTTTTGAAATACATACATATGTATGTACATTAGAGGTGTAACCAAATTTTGGCCATAGCACCACGTGATAGCGTTTGAAAATTAGAACCTCACCAACAAAAGCGATTATTTTAAATCCCTAAAGAAAAAAATTTAATAAGAAAACATTTTAAATATTTTATTAATAAATAAGAAAAAAAGTTAAAAAGTTTCTTAATTATTAAAGGACATGAATTTTAAATTTAATGTGCGTGTTGTCTTGCTAAAGTTTTTGGCTAAATCTATAAGTTCAAATAAAAATAAAAAAAAAATTTTCCAACTTTACCGCGTTTTGTGGGTGACCTTTTTTGAAAACCGCCAAAATTAATATAATTTTTTTTTATAGTTTTCAATGGACTATTTAACTATGCTAGGGTCATTTTGATACTTGCAAAAACTAGGAATAAATTATACCCCTAATGTGCATGTATTGTATATATTTTGTTTTTCACAAATTTTATGATGATTATATCAAGAAGTGCATTTACACAATATAATTGAGGCATTGAGAATAACAAAAAGTTCGTGTGTTACCAAAAATATGTATATACAGTATCGAAAGGTCAAGTGATGAGAAAACACTTAAAAAATTTAACTAGAAACTGATTATAAGTAAACAAACATATTTTGCTTTTGGTTTTTCATATTAAGAAAGAAAGCAATTTCAACTATTGCTGGTAAAAATATATATAAATAATATAATAATCTAGTTTCATACGGCCCTATGACCCTTGTTGGAGTAAAAAGGAGCAAATACATATATTAAGTTTTATGATAGGATGATTATATCGTGCCCTTTTTGCGAAATGATCGTTAGCGCCAAAACACGATATTTACAGGAGAAGTTTATTTTCTAATTATTTTAAAATCTGTCCGCAAAAACAAAAATGTTTTTTTTAGGCACGTTTTAACATCTTTGTTCAATACGTGATATTAAGTAAAACCAATTGTGTTCTTATTTCATTTTGCAACAGTCGCTTACGATCTAATTTTTTCAATTAGTTTCATAAGAAAAAACACATGGCGCTTACTATATGTATGTTACAGAATTAGAAATTTATATTTTTAAAAACCGTAACATTAAGCTTCGTTCACAACGGCAGCAATATCTTCTTGGTGTTCACAATAAAGCAAACATTGTTTCCGCAACCACAAACATTTTCAATTAAGGAAACGTTTGCAAATTTTATCCACAACAATTTTGCATATATGTAAGTAAGTATATTATAAACTTTAGTTACATTTTTGTTCGAAAAGTAAAAGGAAAATATATATATATATTTTTTTTTTTTTTTTAATTTCCTAAGCTAATCCCGCGAAGCTGTATGCTTGTCTGCAGGAAAGAAGCCAGAGTCTCTGGCGGGAATCGAACCCGCAACCTCGGCGCTGATAGACTAGCTCGCTACCAGCTAGCCTACCGAGAAGAAACGTTTAAACTTTGCTCCCACACGCAAAGAAAAAACATGGTTGTGGTAAACATATTCTAAGAGCAACATATTATGATAAGATTCATGGTTGTATTCACCATATTACGATTATTATTGAATTATATTATGACCATATATATTCGTAATATTACATCATAATATTTTTCCCTTAATCATATCCTTATCATCTAAATCTAAATAAGTTAAGAAGTCATCATATTCGGGCATGTTCTGTAAATCGAAATGAAGTGGATTTAAAATCGCACAAATTTTGAAAACAAGCCTGTAAAGAATGTTCATGAAAATATTCCTTTTTATATACTTCATACTTTGAGTACTAACTATCTCTACTTGAACCAGTGCTGTAACTCGGAGAAACTACAGCCATTTTGTAAATAATTAAAATCAATATCTCGTTCGATTTCAATTCCACTTCATTTCCATTTTTAGAACATGCCCGATTATTGTCATGTTAAGCATAATAAATTTAGCAGGAATCATTTATAATACAGTGGTGCTGTCAAAACAATAAAAAATAAATTGAATTTTTTTTGCATTTACTTTACAATATTTTTTAATGTTAATAAAATTTTTTTATTATTTAAATTTTTTTTTCATTTAACATGATTTTTTTAATGGGCATTTTGTTTGTTTAATTGTGATTCAACAACTCACTATTTGTTTGTTCGAAAGGCATTTTTAAAACAAACGACACACTTGATTTAAAATTATTTTACAAATGGCGCTAACATAATATTATTAGAGACAAGATATTGTGTTTGCTTCTTATGCATACTATGACTACACGTATAGAAAGTTATCATTTTATGACTATTAAATATCATGAAATGGTGGAAATGGAAAAATACTTATTTTTCAGTCAACAATACTAAGTTTATAATTGCGATAAGCATTGATATTAAATAAAAATAACAATTATTGGTGTACAACAACAGTATATTAATACAATAAACATAGTGTAGTTGCCGTAACCTGTTAAGTTTGGAACATTTTATCAACATAAAACGTTAGCTAATACGGCGTTTTTATATTTTATTACTTCTGCAAAATTTTTAATTATGAATGATGCAAAGAAAATTAAAAAAATTAAATATTACGAATCTTAGGCTAAGGACCATTTTGGTCCGTACTTGTCCTTTACGATGCATTTTCTCTCGCACTTAGACTTGCAGCAGCTGCAGGTTCCTCGTTTTCTAGCATCTGTTATATTTGGTAAGCCGCTAGTAGATGCTGTACAAGCAATAGATAATGTTCTTATATGAAGAAGCTCAGCTGATAGTTATACATACATTACTGGGCTAAAGATAGAGCTAACTGGCGTAAAAATTCTGTTCTCTTACGATTTTTATCCACTGGCGCCCAGGAAACATAAATTTCAGAAAACAATATAAATTTTAATGCGGAGCGAATATGTCAATCATATTGGAAAATAAAACATTTGGCATTGATTTATTTTTCGTTTTGCACTATAGCAGCCAATTATTTGGTCGGCGTTATCAACGTCTCCTAAGAAAAATAACTTATCAGAGCAATAAATTCCTGATGATTAAGCATACAAACCTTTTGTAGAGTTAAAACTATTTCTGGCTCTTAGTTTGGATCGCTGCTATCGACCTCTGCAGTATTATGCCTTTATTGTTATGTCTGATATATGAAACTTATGCAGCAGTTTCATTGAAAGCAAACGTGGAGGTGCATAAGGGATTTTTTTAATTAGCAATTTAGGACAAATAAATGTTTTATTATTTCAAACTGTACCGTCGTATGTCAACTTCCTTTTTAAAAGCCCTTTACCTAGTTCAAAACTTGAAAGAAATGTTTTCAGCTGTGATATTTTGTCCTTTCAAGCCTTTAATGGGATCCAGTACGATCCGCTCCCCCTTCCCCTGGTTTTTTAGGCTGATCTTTCTTTAGTTTTTCAAGGTATGTTTGGAGTTTCGATACAAGCCCTGACTTTTAGTCAACTGCCAGCCAAAATGTGGGACCAAACTTAGCAGGTTTGGATGGTATATATTGCCTAAAAGAACAACGACCACGAAAAGCCGCCGGCTGTTCATTAATAGTCCCATTTACGTGTCAGTTGTAAAACTGTGAAAGGTTAACTTCCCTGCGATTCCACAAATCTCGAATAGGTTCTCACTTTGTCTCTGTCTTTGGGCCATAATAGCGTCAAAGCGAAGAACACTTGAAATCATATAAAAATTATCCTCGTTCATTGTTGCTTGAAAAACAGGGCGACACGTGCTTCAAATAAATCGTGCAGAAGTAAGAATTAGTATAGAAATGTATGCACGCAAAGTATATATTTCTAGATATTTCCATTTCTTGTCGAACTTTGCCTTGCTTTACTTGTTTGTATTTTCAGTTATTATTCTTTCTGTTCTAGGGCGAAAAATAATATAAACGAATGGAATATATCATGGCATCTGGAAACGGCAAATCGTGTTGGCCCCGATTGCGTGGATATGATATTTTCAACTGAAGTTCTTATACCACTGTGCAATGGAGACGAATCTTAAAGCATTCCATTTTTTGCGACATTTAATTCTTCTACGTTCTGAATGAAAAAGTTTTCTCCAATGATTTTATTTTCAATATCTCGTCCACGCTATTACAAGTTCAAATATCAGAGAAGCTTTTATTTAAAATGTGTGCACGATCATTGTAGTTTTATCGTCAATTTTTTATTATTTCAGCAATGAAATCGGTCAAACAATGAATATCAACTGAAGTAAGACTAGAAGATATGAAAATTGACTGCAGACTATTAAAAGAAGTAAAAAAAATTGTGCACTTATAAAAAAAACTAATATAGACCAAAATGGTCCTATAACTAAGATTCATAAGTTTTTCTTAACCTAACAGCAAGGTTAATAATAAATATTTGGATCTTAGTTTGTGCAAATCAACGTAGCAAAGTTGGAATTTGTAATTGCTTTTCAAGCACAGGAGATATTATTTCTGCGTACAAATTTGTCAAAAACTCTTTGCGATTAAGTTAGACATTATTGCTACGTAATTTATAATTTATTAAATATATGCAATTTAATGATAATTATCATTTTAATTAATAAAAGAACTTATATAAGAGATTGTAAATTTCAAGACTCTTTTGCAGTTCCACCTATTTCCATATTAACAATATACATTTTTCGTTTGAGTACACTGACAACATGCATAGGTAAAAAAATGTTTTTTTTTGTTAGATTTTAACTATGAGTGGATAACATTTTACATCCCAAAAGTGATTCAAAAACCTTCAAGAAGCTGTTGATAGCATATCATGTGGTGAAGAGGTGGTTAGGAAAATATAACGGTTTCAAGCCTATCAAAAGATAAACCTGGTACTATTAAAGTTTTCGTAAATGTTGAAATTATTGACAACGACGTCAGTGACGATAGTGATAATGAACAGTTGGCACCAACGAAAATTCGGCAAGACTTTGCAAAGCAAATAATTCATATTTGGCGCAAATACTTTCCATCACAGAGCTCAACCCCTCAGCAGCACTCGGAAATTTGTAAAAGATGAAATAGTGTATGAAGAAATATTTGAAAAATCTTTGATCTAATAGCCTTCAATTGTTGAAGTCGAATCAAACTAGCTTTCTTTGAATGAAATTCTTAAAGACGAGTCAATACTTATATATTATGGCTACCATCCCGCTAAGCAATTCATTCGAGGAAAGCCCGTTCGATTCGGCTTCAAAAACTGATTTGCGGCTATTGCTATAAGCTTTTGCTGCCAGTTAGATTTGTACTCCGGAAAATCGCATTTGGAATCTTCTGATCCGATTGCTTCATGTGTTGTTAAACATTTTTTGGTGTTTCTTATAGCTTTTTACTAGATACAATCTTTATGTTGATCTTTGATATTTAGAGTAACGTCTTTGTCAATGTTTGCAGATGAATCTTAAGTTGGTGCTGGACACTATCCTAATAAACTACAAAACCATTTGCGGTACATTTTTTGATATTTAAGAGTTTGTTGGCACAATAAGAAGTGCTTAAAAACACTTTGCACTGAAAACAATTTTCTGAAAATTTTCATACGTAGGAGGTCAGTGTACTCAGTTGAGTACACCCCAAAAACTCAGTTAAAATTTTTTTTTTTCATTTTTTCCATTTTATGTTTTTTTTAATACTTATTTTAATCAATAAATAAAGTTGAAATTAAAAAATTATGGCCAGTTTTGGTTTGACCTCTAATGGGTTAATGTTGTTTTTTTTAATGGATATTTGTTTTTAATTGCTGAACCACTCACTAACAAATAATTCGATAGGCATATTTAAAACAAATGAAACAACTGATTCAAAATTATTTTACAAATGGCGATAACAAAATATTGTTAGAGTGGAGATATTTTGTTTGCATCATAAGCATATTATGAGTACATGAGTATAGAAAGTTATCATGATTAATAATAGCCATTAAATATCATGAAGCGTACGAGAATTATATATTTTAACAATAAACATAGTTTAGTTCCCGTAACCATGCCCAACCATATTTTTTCTCTGCGTTTATAAAGTTGCATGTTTTTTCTTGTGCGACCAATGAAGGCAAACCCTTCATTTCAAAGCCTTTTTTGAATTTTGGCTTCGATTTGTTTGTGCATATTTTACCTTTTGCAGCATCCTTTTTTGCATAATTTATGTAAAAGAGCATATTTGCAGCACTTTTTAAGCTTATAACGCATATTTCACCTTTTTGAGGTCTGCTTAATGCGTGTTAATTTTTATACCCTGCTCCGCAATAAGTTGTGAATAGGGAATACTAAGTTTGTCATTCCGTGTGAAACTTTTTTATTATTCATCTCAGACCCAATAAAGTATATCTGTGGCATTTTGACAAAACATCTTAAGTCAAATTTAAAAAATTAAAAAAAAATGTTGTAAATCATACGAATTTTCATTCAAAAAACATTTTTGCTTACGTTTTTAAAATTTTGTATTATAAACGAAATTTTTCTTTAATTTTGGTTTATTTTATTATTTAAGAAACATGATTTTATAACCGATATTTTTTAAAAACTTTTTTGGTATCTTATCTCGACTAAAGAAGTTTTATCAAAATGCCACAGATATATATTCTGGCTCCTTGAGTAATTCTAAGTCGATTTAGCCATGTCCGTCTGTCTGTCCGTCTGTTGAAAACACGCTCACTTTCGAAAAACTCAAAAGAAATAAGCAAACTGGGTTTCAAGTTGCTTGTAGCTATCCTCAGCAGTTTGGGATTGAAATCAAGCCAAATCGGTTCAGTAAGATCAGAGCTATGAATCAAAATGTGGAACCATCACTTTAAAATATTGATAATTTTGTTACAAAAACTAGCATAAATGATTGAAAAATGCACGAAATGATTTGAAATTTTGCAAATGTTCGTTTGATTCACACTGTGAAATTTCATGAAGATCAGTTCATAATTTACCCTAGGCCCCATATAAACCCTACTCCCGGTAAAAAGTTTAGTACGCCTTAAACCGTAATTATTATTGTTATCATAACAAAATTTGGCACGCCATAGTCTAATGGGACTAGAAATGACACTGTGAAATTTCGTGATAATCGGTCCATAATTTACTCTAGACCCCATATAAACCCTACTCCCGGAAAAGAGTTTAGTACGCCTAAAACTGTAATTATTAATGCTATCATAACAAAATTTGGCACGTCACAGTTTTTAAGAACTAGAAATAGCACTAAAAAATTTCGTGCAGATCGGTCCATTATTTACCCTAGGCCCCATATAAACCCTTTTGCCGAAAAACAGTTTAGTACGCCTAAATCCGTAATTGATAATGGTATCAGAATAAAATTAATTACTTCACAGTTTTATAGGACTAGAAATAGCACTAACAAACTACGTAATGATCGGTTCATAATTTACTATAGGCCCCATATTAAACCCACTCAGGTAAATTATTTAAATACGCCTAAAATCGTAGTAGATATATTAATTGTGGACAAATTTCTGCCAACTTAGTTTCTTTAGCCAGAAAAAATGTCATACAATTTTGTGATAGATGGTCCATAATTTACCTTAGATGCCATATTTAGCAGCCTTCTGAAATTCATTGTAAACGCTCAAACTAATTTCACTACTGTATTAAAATTTATGTTTTTTAATACCAGAAATACCTCTGCGGAATTTTGGGATGATTGGTTCATAACTTACCATGGCTCCAATATAAATCCCCCTCCTGAAAATCATTTAAGTTCGGCTTAAACTGTTACGAATCAAGATATTTTACTCATGATTGTCGGTCAATAATTTAATAAAGGTCTAAGCCGCATCCAATTTTAATGCTGATGTCTGTTTTTCTAAAAATATATTAATAATAAATAGACATCATATAGATATCACTACTAAAATATTCAAACTGTCGGTGGAGCCGCATATAACACTCTAACTTGTTTTTTTTTATTCCTACAGGTTCTTTCGCAGCGAATAAAAACTGTTTTAGTTATCTTTCTGTTTACTTAACGTTTTACTTGAATTTCCCAATCTAAATTAATTTTCATTCTACAATTGAGATAAATGTTATTTTAAACAACTACATTTTATACATAAGCAAAAATTAAGGAAATATCAATTATGTATATACTTCTGTGCTAATATGTGCAATACATAGAAATCTTGATCCATCTTTTAGTATACCAATCGACTCAGAACGACTTTTTAAAGTGATCTAACGATGTCTATCCGTCCGTCTTGCTGGTTATCTGCGGTCAAAGTTCAAGTTGCTATATAGAAAAAATTTTGATAAAATTTAGACGAAGCCTATGTAAATGATGAGAATCGGTCTATAACGTGTGAAATAAAAATATGATTTGCGAAACTTTTATAGGAAAATAAATAATAGCAAATTTCATAACATAATTTTAACATTTAGGATTAAGCTTTTTATGAGAGCGGTGACTAATTATAACTAATCCTTCTATTTACCCTAGAAAGATAAGGTACGTCTGCAAGACGTACCCATTTTCAATTTTGTGCTCTTACTTTCACATTTGTTAACATACAACTTTCTCACGTTCAATAATCTCAGTTGTTAGCAGCACCTAGTTGGTGATGGCAGTTTTTATGTTGTAAGTTATGTATTTTTTGAGAAATAAACACAAATAAACACAACATATGTCTGAGAGACGTATCGTTATCTTTAGTGTTACTTTTGCAGCGAAGATAACTTTGTATTTTGGTTGAATTTTAAGGTATTGTTTTAAAAATGTGTTTTAAGCGCGGCTTGGACGACGCAATAATTGGCGCTGTTTTGCAAGGCGTGTTGGAGGACTCGGTTTCACCGGAAAATGTGAGCGAATTGGAAGATGAATTATTGGAGGATAGTCTTCAAAGTAATCCAGAAGATGAGCTTTTGACATGTACGACCCAATTTCATGCTTGTATATTTTTACTACCGAAATAATTTCGAAAATTGTTTAATGGACCAGTGCCGAAATTTCGAAAAATTTTTCAATTTTAATGCTAGAAATTCCTATTTTATCGAAAACTTTGACCGACAACATTGAAAAAATAACCTATGATTGAGGTTGTAGTGGAGAACAGCGTGAATCAAAAAAGAGATAATACGGTGGCTTCTGTCCATCAGAAATTAAGCTTATGTCCAAAATGGTATGTGTCAAATGCGGTATACCTCTATGTGGCGACCACAAAACTTAAATTGGTAAATCTTGCACACAATGTTATTCAAATTATTTTTTTTTTGTTTATATAAGTTAATACAGAAAACATTATTTACACAAAGTACAAAGAAAATATTTATTTAAGTTTTTAGAACCGAACTGAAGTCCTTTATAAAAACTCTTTAATTTTTGATAATGCTAATTGAGTTTTATTTTTGGAAGTGTATTTTATCTCGTTGATATGGTGTATGCCCAACAAGAGTAGATACTGTGATTTTTGGTCATAACGACTCGATTGAATTTTATGTTGATCCTATACCTTCTTATTCTATATATAAAAATTCGTTTGTGTGTTTGTTTGTTTATTATAGATTTCTAAATTAATTACCTGCCTAAAAAAGTCTATACAAAATTTTTATTTATAAAATTCCTTGTAAAATCACTTGTTCCTTCCGTACAAGGACAATATAAATTTCTGTATATCTGAAGAACGACAACAGTACAAGTTACAAATTTGGAAAACATATACAACATCTGTCGAAAAGTAAGCCGGACTGGAGAAGTGGGTTTGGTTCTTTCCATACAAGGAAAATATAAATTTCAGTGTATCTATACAAGAGTTCTGTTTTAAATTTTGTTTTAATAATTTCATTTCAATGGAGGATGAATAGCGAACTGGGTTAAGCTAGTCAAGTATATATTTATGTTTATTCCGGATCCTTATACAAAAGGAAAAACCTCGTACTGAATTAAAGTTTTTTCTCCTTGCTTTTATTATGAGTCGAACTTGAAAGTTTAACAAATTAAATAACACTCAAAAGTACACTTAAAATATTATGTAGCTTAATTCAAAAAAACTCCATTTTAAACAACAAAAAATTTGCATTGCATTTAAAATAAATAAATTTTACATTAATTTTAAAATTGTTTATTTCTTTAACCCTCCGTCATGCACATGTTTCGGAAGTCACATACGTAGCGCATGTATCTGGCCAGATACACTATATTTTTCAATACATTTATATTATTAGCACGCCAGGCAGATGCATTTTTTCTACTATTTTTTTTTGTTTTTTTCTTACTACATGCTTAACCACCTACCCAGAAAAAAAATTAGCGAGAAATACATTTTTTTAATTTCAAACAAATAATTTTTTTTTTTAGTTTATTTCGATTAATTTCAATTCAAAAATTAGTAGTTATAAAATTATAAAGTAAATTTCAAAAAGTCTTACAGAACTTCAGGCAAGCAATTAAAACAAAACTAAAACAAAAAATTCAAATAAACTACATTGTTCTTCATACAAAATACAAGTGTATAATGCCAGATACATGCGCTACGTATGTGATGTGTAGATAAACAAATTTACATAAATGGCTTTTGTTGTTTTTTTTTTAATGTTTTTTTTTCATAAAGCGATAGCTAGAGGGTACCTGGAGACTCAAACACCTAGCTGAATTAGAAATGTATTTAAACAACTGTTAAGTTCTTAAAAGATCTGGCCAGATACATGTGCATGACGGAGGGTTAATAGCATATTCCATAAAATTTAATAGTTGTTACTTTAAAAGAAAATATCTTAAACCGGGTTTTTGAGATGTGGATTAAATTTAAACTTAGTTTAACCTAGTCTGAAACTCAGATTATTCAGGCGAAAAGGGATTTTTTTTATTATTTCATTAAAGACCAACATTTTTAGCAAATTAAGCCGATCCGTCAAAATTTTGTGTACAAACTTGGTAATGGCGGCACGAATCTGTTTTCAGATTAACTTAACCTAGTTTAACTGAGATCTCAAAAACCCAGCCTTAACCCAAAAAAAAAAAATCAAACTACATAACAATATACGTACGGAAAAACATTCTTTTTTGGTGGTTTGTTTTTTGAATAACAAAGATAAATGTTAAAAAATAAAGTTATTCGTAAAATAACTATACTTTTGTTCAATTTTAACAGTACGAAAAACGAATTTAAAAACCCACAATCAGTTACTCCAATAACTTTATGAGTGTATCCAAAATGGGATAAATTTCGATAACCAATATGAATGCATACGCCTGTGTTTTGTAAGAGTTTGTTGTAGAAACCACAACAACACTACAGAAGGTAAGGTAAAAAACGATTTGCTTGTCTTGTGTACAAACAGCAACATTACAAGAAGAACAGCATATACTGTTTTCATGTTTCAGAAGTTAAATAAGAAGTCAAAATTCCCAAATTTTATTTATAACAATTATTTAGTTAAATACATATAATATATTTAAAGCAAAATAATTGCATGAAACCCGTATCGGCCTGTTGCTGGTGTCTTATAATTGAGAGCTCTTTTGTAAACAAAGGCCGCAATATAACAAAAGTGAACCAAACATGTGTAAGGGGTAAGTAAATAATAATATTCTCTCTATCTCTAATTCTTTGGGGTAAGTGTTTAAATTAGAATCAATCTCCCTTTCCGATTAATACAAGTACGAATTCGGGATCAAGCCAACTTAGAAATTCTTGAATCAAACACAGATTGAGATACATTTTTATCTCACTTTCAATTAAGTCAATCCTGTTTTCGGATTATTTCAAGTACGGGCTTTTGAATAAACCGAACTTGAATCAAGCATTCTGTACTTAATTTAATGAAATCCGTAATTATCGTACTATTTACACCGCTTTGGCTTGATTAAGTTACAGATGTACTATTTTTATAAATGAGCAAAAAACATTAACTTTTAGAGCCCAATAGATCGACAATTTTTAGCAGAAAATATTTCCTAAAGAAGTCCTAAAAATCGGTCTATAAACAGAAGCATTGTGAACAGTGTTGTCAGAAGTAGGGGAAAATCCCTACATGTAGGTATTTTTGATACTAAAATAGAGGTGTAGGGAAAATCGGACAGATTTTTTATAATCACCAAAATGTAGGGATTTTTCGTCATATCGTCATTATTTATAAAATAAATTCAGAAAAACGTTTTGTAAGTGATATTATCTTGTCCAAAGCGCTTCAAAATTTGTTGGCGACACTAATATGTAATGTGTAAACTCAAATATTCACAGGGATCTCAATGTTCCATTAGTCAAAACTATGATTACGAAATATGCAGTAAAATACTTAAAAAGGCTCGAATTGCATCCAAACCCACTAGCACGAAATATTTTAAATGATAGCGGCCACACTCGCTTTAGAAGAAGAGACACTGCAGCACTTATCCAATTAGATGAGCGACAAACACCTAGATAAGTGAACAGAACCCGTGATGAAGAAAATTTTTGTCTGGCACTGGCAGGACATAAAATAAAGTATTAGGTTAAGATTTGATTAATTATTGTTAGTTCATATTTAAATGTATGAAGATTCAATAAATAATATTGAGAAAAAAAAAAAAAAAAAAACTAATATGTACGTATGTTTTTTAAGATATCATTTAATTAAATTTTTAAAAGCACATAATATCGATCCTATTCAACAATATTGTATCAACTCAAAAGTTTTAGTTTTTCACTTTTTGGACAAAATCGACAGGTATTATATTCCTATCGACCTGCTGTAAAAATATCGAGCTATTTTGTGTAACTTTTGGTAAAGAAGGAAATGTTTTTAAAATACTTTTTTATATGGCTTTCATATTAAATTAAAAATTGTTTTGCTTCTCCTAAAAATTTTAAAATTTTTAGTTAATACAGTATTGTTGAACAAGTGTGATATGTAGTATTTATTTTTTTTAAGTTTTGTACTTATTTTTTGTCAAAGCTTTAATATACATATTCAAACAAAATTAATTTTTTATAACTAATGTGTTTTCTTCTATTTTAATGACAAAAATGCATAGGGATTTTTGTAGGGGAAATTTTTTCAACATGTAGGGAAAAATCTGATTTTTTTTAAGCATGTGTAGGTATTTTTTCGAAAAATCCACTGGCAACACTGGTTGTGAATAATGTTTAAAAGATACCCAGTAAAGGAAATAGAGATCTTTCCTAATCGCAATTTTATAAGCAAGATAAATTTCTTCCAAAGTATACAAATGTGTTAAGAAAAGAAAAACGGAAATTTTCAAGAAGTTAATTTTATTATGTCATTGTGTAGGGTAAATAAGATTCGGTAGAGCCGCGTATAGCATTATTGCATGTTGAACTTTAAAATCCTTATTTTAATTAAAGAGCTTATTGAAGGTATTTACCGCAAAGAAAAGAAAACCTGAAGAAATGCTGCCTTTTAACCTTTTAACCTTTTTCATTATTTTCTTTTATAAACCTGTCTTTGAACTTTTTTTCTTTATCTTTGTCTATATCACGTTTCACTTCTGCATTATTTTATTGACCACAAATGTTAAAGTGCTCACACTCAACATAGATATTAAGTAAAACAAAAGATAAATATTCGTCCGTATAAATATCAATGTTCATTTGTATGCGTAACATACATACATAGATACGCTTTGTATATACGCTAAAAATGGATAAGAGTTTGTGTTCTATAGTTTATTGTTTCAAATCAACAAAAGCAAAAAATGATGTAGCATGACTCTACGACCTTTGTTGAGCATCACAGTGTCATCATCAACAAAGTTGAAACAATAACCACAATATTAGTTTAGTGTGGCTGCAACATAAAGGATCTTATTATGGGTTGTGTATTGGACAATATGAGTTAATAGCGGCTTATATTTCTCCAACAACATTTATGTATTCATACAAAAACTGGAAACAGCTACACTAATCACATTTTCTTCATTTCCCCTTGGATGTATTACACTGTTTGTTTTAGTTAATGTAAAATTTTTTTTTATTTGCAAAATCGAAGGAACACGAGGAACTTTCATGTAGAATTTCAGTTTACAAATTAATTGCATGCTGGAAGGTTGCACGTGTGTGTGTCATGCACCAAACATGATTGAATTCAAAAAGGATGTTTAATTGCTAGTACGTATGTTTGTACGGTGTATGTATTTTTTGTGCAGGATGCCCCATGAGTTATGTGAACTTAATGCAATTTTGTCGTTTTTGTAATTGTTTATATAATAAAGCAGCAGATTAATTAATAAGATTAATTAATAGCAAATGATAGTCTGGTGTATTTAAAGTTCTTGTCAAATTGATTAACAAGGTTTACGTTGAAAGGTAACAGATAAGATCTCATTCAGTATTTACATAAACAAGGCCCATTATTTAAACAAAATGACATTACAATATACATATGTAAAAAACTACGCACTTGTTTTTTAAGAGATAAAACACACATTTTAAATGAAGGTTATTGATTTAAAAATTAATTTATTACTTCAAGCGAACTATAAACTAAACGTCAGACTTTTATAATTTTTAGAAGTTAAAATTTTTAGACAAAACGTCATACATACATTAGAGCGACTCAAGTTGTATGGAAATCAAAATTAATCTTGGACTTTTTTAAGATGACATTTAAAATATTTCGGCTTCAGCTTTGACCTCTAGTGAGCTGGACCATTTTGAAAAAGGGTATATTTTTGCATGTTTTGTTAATTTGAGAATCTGTTTTCTTACCAACATATACAATATGGGTTTCATAAGAAAGGTTTTTTTTTTAAGGCGCGTCCAACTGTTTATACAATTTGTCTAAGGACGATCATCCATGCTCCTTTTTAAAGGATATTCTGTTAAAAATAACGGGTTTTAAATTTTTTGTTTGGGGTTGTTTGTAATAAAAATGCCAAATTAACATATTTTAATCTTTAGTCGATTTAATTAAATACGGGTTTAATTTTTTTTTTTTTGAAATTCGTGCTAGTTTGCATTTTGACAAAAATGCAATGGGGTGGTAACCCTTCGTTTTAAATAGTGCAATATGGGTATACAATTTTTTCTGTTGCCAAGTACATCATCTTTGCATGTAAATAATTTAGATTTTTGCAAATTGGATGCATTTTACACGGTGCTCTGGAATATATATAAATGCAATTTTGTGGTAACTGTAATATGATAGCGGACTAAGTTTTTAGATTATGTATGGATGAAAATAAATGTCATTAAATTGCAACGACATTTTGCATTTGCTCTTTTGCAAGCCTTATACTGAACTCTGTTTATGCATTTATGTATACAAAAAGTCAATTTTTTTTTACCAATTTTTTATTTTTTTTTTAATTATTTATTATACGAAAAATCAATTTTTAAACAAAAATTTGCTTTTAGATACAAATTTACTATTTGCACAAAAATTTACTATTGCAATTCCGACACAAGAATTTACTTTTACACAAAAAGTCAATTTTTACAGAGCAAGTTAATTATTTTGCTCAAAAGTTTACATTTTACATTTTGCTTTTTCATAAAAATAAAAAAATTTTTTTTCCTAATTCGGAAACTTTGGCTCTTGCCGTTCTCCAGCTATACAACAATCTTTAATGCCTTTATATAAAAAGTACCAAGCTAACTGTTCCAATCTCGCCCATATTTTTAGGGAGGTGGTGTATTAATAACCCAGCTATGTGAAGCGAATTTGAACAATTTGTCTCTTTAGATTTAAATTTTTTTTGTGCCACGCCCACTTCTCGAATTCCGCCAATATTGTGGGATGGTGTGTACTGTCAACCGATATATTTGTACCTAATTTGAAAACATTGGATCTTTCAGTTGTCCGGATATACAGAAATTTTTAATTTTTTTGTATGGGAAGTGCCACGCCCACTTCCTCAATTCCGTTTTGGTTTTTGAAGACTTTGGATTTTGCCGTTCTCTAAATATACAGAAAAAATATATTAAAAAAACAACAACGAGGGATTTATGGGTAAAATAAGAGGCCGTCGTGGTTTTTTGCTCATCATGGTTTTTAGCTCATCTAAGTCCTTTATGGAAAGATCTAGATTAATTTCAGAAGCAAACATAAAAAGAGTTAATGTGACATTAATATATATAACAACCCAGTCCCCAGCACTTCTGGGGACTTCGGAAACCCCATTTCAACATACACATAGATAGACGAACATCATTAAATCAACTTCACTACTCATAAGGATACATAATAAGTCTGAGATTAATATTGTTGAAATTACTAATTGAATGTCAACTTATATATACCCTTTTACCTTCGGTGAATGGTGTAAAATGTAACATTATACATACATAGATATTCCTTTTTCCCTTTGTTGTATGAATTATCTTGATATCGAAAGTTTATCTATATCTATATATTTCACTAGGACAACAATGGTCCATAATTTCTACCAGCCCATATGGTCCATTACTTTAACTAGCAATAAACCAAAATTAAACTATTTCACCCTTCAAAAAGCATACAATAAGAAAATTCTCAATGAATATTTTAAAATTGTTAGTGAGGCAACTTTGTGATATCTTAAAACTATCCTTGTGAGTAGGCAACGATATAAAACCCAGTTATTAAAGTACTAAAAAAAATCAAACAGAATTAAGATATCCGAAAAATTTATCAAAATAACTTTTGTTTGGCAAAATACTTAAAGACAGCGAAAAATGCAAATTACCATATTGCCATATTGAAAATGATATGCCCCTCAGACTTTTAAATTTGGCACTTGGTATTAAGCTTCATTTACACACAAAAGCAATACAACAAACTTGACAACCCATATTAAGGAATACAATTTAAAACGCTACTATGTTTGTTCTTTCATAGTCATTAGCGTTTTTAGTCACATTCGCCATGTAGTCCATTTTATCTGTATTGATTGCGGCTATAAGTAAATTTCATATAAAGGATTTAATCTATAGTCCATTTAGTGAAATCCATAATTTTTAACATGAAAATTTAACTATTATGAATTATCAAATACTAAAAATTTTGACAAAAAATTTTTAAATACATGAAAAATCCTTCAAAAATTATAAAATTTTAAAAAAGTTAACATGAAAATTTCATTATTTTGAATAATTTTATTTTTAAAAAAGAAAAGGATGAAAATTTGATCAAAATTTCAATTTTTAAAAACATGAAAATTTAATTATTATGAATTGCCTGATAAATAGGGTTACCTTGATAGAGTAAATCATGTAATAAACTTTACATTCATATTTTTATAAAGAAATTTATATTATTATTGTAATTTATAAATTTAGTCAAAATTTTCAAAATCAAAAGGCAAAAGAAAGGCAAATTATTAGGGTTAAAGTCACATTAGCGAAATGGACTAAGTTCTTTTTTGTTTTCGAGGCCACAATCCATATAAAGAACTAAGAATTAAAATGGTTAATTTTTGCTATCAACTCTCCACTCGAAAAAAATTTGTATTTGTTTTTGGTATCAGGGATGAAATAACTTATTAATATTATACCTTTATTTATTTTAAACAGTATGCAACTCTGTTGCAAAACCAAAGGCCGGCTGTCGGTCGTTGTAATAAATAGAAACTTTTTATTTTCTATATTCACATAAATTGATTATGTTCGAATTCGGCCTCATACTGGCATATTGTGGATTTATATATGTGAATTAATTTTATAGTCACATTAGCTAAATGGTCGACGATTTGCTTACAACTAAATAACTTCTAAAAATAAATAAAGAAAAAAAATAATGTGACTTAAGCGAAAAGTACTGTTTTTTTAGCGCATTTTTCTACCCCCTTAAATATTAAAATATTTTAATACTCTAAAAACTTAGTTGAATATTTTTATGTCTGCTCGTCTTTTCAAACTACAAAAGCAGAATTTTATTACAGATAGAACGTATTAAATATGGAAGGTCAATCAAAGCTAAAGGTGGTTTATACAAGAGCACAAAAAGGTTTCTGTATTTAAACGGAATCATTTGTTCACTTTATGATTTTGCTAATCTGGTGGTCGCTTATTTAAAAGAAAAGAAAAAAGTAAAATAAAATGGATCGAAAGCATAACGTTAAAACAGCGCAGCTGTTGCTTATATATTTTGATTTTTTAAATTTTGTACACATGTTTGTGCAACTGTTCATAATAGTAATGAAACATAAGACAAAGTAACATTATTTATTGTTATTTTCATAATGGAAAATAAGATACAAAAGTAAAGTTTCATATTAAAACTGTCATAAGACGGATGCCGATGATAAATGATTCTTAAACCCAGAATAATGCAGCGGTAAATATTGAATGGACCGAAAGTTGCAGGGCTTTTTAAGGCCTCTATATACACTTCATCTATACTTCTTTCTAAAACATTCGTATCTTTTGATATCCTGCATTCAGAAATATGATTTTAAGAAAGTATTATTTTTTTTTTTAAAGATCCATCTAACTCCCTTTTTTTTAGAAGGATGAAACGAAGTTCTTCAGTTTTAATTTTTTTTGTTTTTAGTGATATTCGTTACTCCCAGCTTTTTGAAGGGAAAACAGTTGTTCTATTTTCATTTTTTTGGTCTTGTTGCGGATCAGTAGTTCTGTAGGTATTAAGACGAAAACGTGACAATGCGCTGCCGATGTACCTGCAAATATTAAAAATGTTCTCCATTTTAGCGTGTCAAATGTGAAAGAGTTTTATTAAAAGCAAAAAAAAGTCAATAATATTGTGTAATTTTGTTGTTGCTTTCTACAGAAATTCATATTGAATTTCTAAATTTCAAACGCATACACGGAGAAAACTGTTGTGCATTATTTATGCACAAGCTGTTCATAACTATAAAATGATTAGGTACATTTTTGAATATGCAACTTTGCGCATAAATTATGCCTAATAATCATAAATTCTGCACAATCTATTGAAATTGTGCATAAGTTATACACAAAAAATGTGCACAGTTTGTGAACATTGTTCATAGCGTAATTATTTGAAAATTAAACACAATTGATCATAATATATGAACATTGTGCATGAACGACTATTAACACTTATTGTTCATGAGTTATGCCTACTTGTGCATGGATTTTGCCCAACATTTTGATATGTGTGTATCTTGTTCATAAGTTGTGCGCATTTATGCATAGATTATGAACAATATTATGTTCCTTGTGTCAAGAGCGCCGGTTGTGTTTAGAAGCGACAGTAGTTGAAGTGAATTGAAGTGAATATTATTTAGAAATATATAATTGTGCAAATCAAGAAAACCAGAGGTAAGTATTGAGTTATTATCAAATATTTATCACAGAACAAAGATAACTGATACAGCCAATTGTTTTTCTGACTGGGTAGTTGCTTGACGAACTATTTATGGAGTTCTGCTTCAGCTGATTTTGATTACTTTTTGTTTGTGTTTTGCAGAAAAACTTCCATTGAAGTGCTAAATATGGAAAACTTCGCAGGTCAACAAAGAAGTGAATATATGTTTTCTACAAATTTAGAAGGTATTAATTTATATTTTAATTTAAAATTATGAATTAAAATCTATTACAGAAATTGAATTTCCCAAACCCTTTGAGCTTCATCCAATATTAAGCACTAGGCTATGTTTTATGATAAGAATTTTATAGAAATGTAAAAAAATTAATTACTTTATAAATTATATAAAATAAACATGTTAATACTGAAGTATAAGATTTATTTTATTTTAATATGTGTATATATAATATTAGTTATAAAGCGCTTGTACTTTGAAATAAAGACATTTGAAAATAAAATGAAATTTTGTTTCTTTAATATTTGCAGGAAGTGTAAAATGTTTCCTACTTGTTCACAATCTATTAAAATGTTGTTCATAACCTATGCACAGTTGTTCATAGTCTTTTCCCAGTTGTTCACAATCTATGAAAATGTTGTTCATAACCTACGCCCAGTTATTCATAAAACATGCTCATAGTGCTGAACTTAAGTTATGAACAAGTGTGCATAGATTATGAACAACTGTTCTTGGTCGTTTTTCGTGAACAATTTGTGCATAAGTTGTGCCCATAGCGCATAATTTCTGTACACAATTCTCTCCGTATACGCCACGTTGAAAATTGTAAAACGCTATATGAATTTCTGCAAAAAACAACAACAAAATTACAAAATATTTATGACTTTATTTTTGCTTTCAATGTAATTTTTGGCATTGCGTTGCGTTTGTTTCGAAATAATGTTTAATATTGGTTTCGATCACCTCCTTAAAATATGCAACAGAGAAATTTCTTTTTACGTTTTTAAAAATCAAATGCTACATGGCGTATGATTATTATAAAAACGTTTTTCGTTAAAACCGTAATGTTGTACGAGTAAAATACTTTTATGAAATTTCTTATGTACAAACAGTTTTTTTTATATTAAAACGAACGTACAACTTTGTTCTTTGTATCATTTAATAATTTCGGGTTTTAAAAGTGAAACAACTTAATCCATACAACATTAAAAAAGTTGTATGTATAGAATGTGTAAGAACATGATTGTTTAAAAGCCAATTGTTGTGGCAGTTAACGAGAAACACTCAAAGTGATCAGACATGTGCGGAAGAACAATTTTTATATATACTCTCTTTTTTTCTATTTAATTATATTTTGTGTTTTAGTA
Organism: Pollenia griseotomentosa; assembly: GCA_963931875.1. Classification (NCBI taxonomy): domain Eukaryota; kingdom Metazoa; phylum Arthropoda; class Insecta; order Diptera; family Polleniidae; genus Pollenia; species Pollenia griseotomentosa. The sequence continues at coordinate 206,008,896 of OZ007560.1, forward strand.
TGTAAGAAATGAATTTAAATAAATATCCTGACAAATGTGTTTAATATTAATGTAAGAAAACGGCTTCTTATAAATGGTATAAAAATATTATTAATATTAAAATATTAAAAATGTTCTCCATTTTAACGTAGTAAATGTAAAAGCATTTTATGTTCAATTATGCTTATTAATGATGCGAACATTCCAGCGACATACATGATTTTTTTTATTTTTTTATACAAAATGCACAAATAGCTTATGCTGAAATTTATTATTAAATTTTCTGATTTCTTTCAACTCAATTTAATATGTTTAAGTATTTTAAGTAACTTCCAAACATTGAAGGCGACCACAACATTCTTTGTATTCCCTGTTAAAATTTCTTTATGTCAACAACTGTTAGAATTCTTGACAACCTGTGCAGGAAATTAATAAGTATGGAATGCGGCGAGAAGTGCTTGTGTCTGCTAAATAAGGACTTCAAAAAGGCCTCGTTACTCCATCTTTTTACCGCTGGAAAACATTAAAAAAGAAATATAAATAAATGAGAGTAAATATCTTTAAAAAATTATTAAGAAATTAAAATAAATCTGATATAAAGTCTTATAAAAAATGTGGTAACATTTGAAGTGTCTGAAATCGTAACTCAAGAGTCCCGTGCCGTTAGAGTACCCTTTTTGGTACAAAACTTTACGCATTTATAAAAAACGATAAATTTTTTGTATAAACAGTAACTTTTTATACCACAAGTAACACTTTTGTACCAAAATTCACAGCTTTTATGCACCCTGTATGTATATTACATGCTGCCTTTTTATATAAAAAGGCACACTTTTATTACAAAAAGTCCAACTTTATATACAAAAAGTCCAACTTTTTATACAAAAAGTCCAACTTTTTATACAAAAAGTCACTCTTTTTATACAATAAGTCACTCTTTTTATACAAAAAGTCACTCTTTTTATACAAAAAGTCCAACTTTATATACAAAAAGTCCAACATTTTATACAAAAAGCCCAACTTTTTACACAAAAAGTCAAACTTTTCATACAAAAAGTCACACTTTTTACACAAAAAGTCAAACTTTTCATACAAAAAGTCAAACTTTTCATACAAAAAGTCACACTTTTTACACAAAAAGTCACACATTTTACACAAAAAGTCACACTTTTTACACAAAAAGTCACACTTTTTATACAAAAAGTCACACTTTATATGCAAAAAGACACAACTTTTATGCAAAAAGTCACACTTTTTATATAAAAAGTCATACATTTTTAAAGCAAAAAGTCACACTCTTTATATAAAAAGCCTGCATTATTATATATAAAAAGCCACACTTTTCATACAAAAAGTCACACTTTTTATACAAAAAGTCACCCTTTTTTTTAAAAAAATCATCCTTTGCATACATAAAGTCACACTTTTTGTACAAAAAGTCAAACTTTTTATATAAAAACTCACACTTTTTATATAAAAGTCACATCTTTTATGCAAAAAGTCACAACTTTTATGCAAAAAGTCAAACCTTTTAAGTTACACTTTTTATATAAACGATTACAGTTTTTAAACAAAATGTCATACGTCATACAAAACGTCACACTTTTTATAAAAACATCACACTATTTATGGAATAATTAACACACGAAAAAAAAATTACACTTTTTAAAACACAACAACTTTTCTACAAAAAATTATTCTTTTATAACAACAGACACAATTTTTTTAAAAAAAGGAAAATTTTTATACAAAAAATTCATAGCAATATTCCTATACAGTAACGTGCGACCAATAGTAATTTGAAATTGCTCAATTATGCAGAAAAATAATTTATTGAATAAATTGTTATTTGAAACCTCAGATTGACTAGATTTTCTTTTGCGACATGAATATTTGTATAAAAAAACATTTTTGGTTTAGCAATTTATTTCAGTTCACTTGATTTCATTTGAATCTGAAGTTGACATTTTCGTTTCAATGTTTGTAAAAAAAGTTATATTGTTTCATAGATTTCCTTTTAAATTTACCAAAAATAATAAAAAAAAAACAAAAAAATAAGAAAAGCTAACAAAAATAATATTTTTTTTTTTGAATTTTTCAATTAAAATGTTTTGTAAATGCTACGGTTATATATATATTTTTCTTCATCTTGTACTTGAATTGTCTACAGAATAATTCTAAGGTAATCAAATAAAACCACAATTTAAATTGCATGGATGTTCATTTTGATGGTAGGAGCTTTATTACCTTTTTGTTCAACTTTAATGAATTTTCTTCATGTGCCTTTTTATTTTGGAAAATTCACTTAATCACTAGGTTCTGAAGTTATTTATAGTATCAATTAAATTAATTTGTTGATACATGTCCTAAAACTTTTTGGACTACTCAAGGCTTTTTGTTTATTGCTTGAAAAGGTAACTGAACAGATGTAATTTAAGAGACACATTACTTGGCTTAGCATAGGAACAACATGTGTATGACCAATTGCAGAGACATAAATCTTATTAAACTTTATATGACAATTTTTCATAGTTTTTGAATATTTTATGATTTTCTTACTTAATATCAGGTTATATTGTAGCAATTTATACCAGTTTTCATGACAAAACCACCATGTGTTAAAACTTCATACAGGTTGTGATGGTGGTGGTGAAAATATATAAATATTTTATGTTCGGCTGTGCCGATTCTTTAGTACACTCTACCGAAAATTCGGACTTACAGTAGCATACAGTTCGCGACTAAGTCGATTATACTTGTAATGAATTTTAATTCAAAACTGACACTTAATTCAATGTTGTCTGCTTAGTGGTTGGAAAGTATGAGTATTTATAAGAGAAACACAGATGGAAAGATTAGCGGATATGGCTTAATCGACTAGGAACAACAAAAGAACCCAGAATATATGCACCTTATAGGGAGTTAGTTAAATATTTCTTGCTGCACGCAGAGAAAAAATATTTTTCAATATAGTCACCTACAATAAAACTATTTTTAACGAAAATTTTTATATATGTTATGGTTTATTTAACCATATAATTATCACCGGCAGCCATATTATGGTTGAATTAGTCCTCCATTACAAAGTCACAACCATATTATGGGTTCATCAGAATATCTCGATTTGTTGCACTTTTTAAAAACAGGCATTAAAAAAATTTAATTTAATTAATATTTACAACAAATCGAGATGTTTCGATAAAAGCTTTGTTTTAACATCAAAATGGATGTGTTATTGTGAAAGCCACATATCCATTTTGATTCGATGTGTAGAATAATCAGCCAGTTTACGGTTGGCGTTCGCGTATATGCCTGGGTCGTTTTTTGTAGCAGATTAAAGAACACAATTTGTTTGTTACTTTAATCTACTACAAAAAATGACTCAGGCGTATACGCCAACCGTAATCAGGCTGAATGTTTGTATTTTATTGTTGCTTTCAATATAATTTTTAACACGAAATTTTGTTTTATTTTTTTAAAATAAGGTAGTTAAGTTAAACTTAAATATCAGTAACTATTTTGTTGTGCTTGTGTTTTATACCATTCACAACTCTTTTTATGAAAATAACAAACATTATTTTGTATTCTGTTTTTCGTTATAAAACAGAATATTTATTGTGATTGTGTGATATGTGTAGTTATAAATAATATTTTAAAGTTTTTTAGTGTTTTTTTTACGTTGATGAAGGAATGAGTAAACAAAAAATTTTAACAACGCTTCTCACAGGTATTGTTGTTGCAGCTTGGTAATTTGCACGACCACAAACCGAATAGCCTGTGTGTGTTTTGTATACATGTTTTGTTTTTGTTAAAACTTTTTTTTTTGGAAGTTTGGTTTTTTTTCATAAAAACATATATATGTGACGCGCAAAATAGAAAGGGACCCAAGGGTAAAAACCGGTTTTGTTCAGGAGAGGCATTTTAAAGATTTAAATACGTGTATCTTTGGTGTACCATCACATCATAAAACGAGCATATCTCTGGGAGGGAACACTTTTGGGGCATGTGATCGGTCTCATTCGATACTCAGATGTTGTCCACATAAAAAAAAAAGTGAAAATTGATTTTTTTTTACCCTTAGGTCCCTTTCTCTATGCGCTGTCACATATATATATATATATATATATGAGGAGCCGCAGAACAAAACGTACTTTTTCGCATTTTTTGACAAATTGGTTTTTTGATATTTTTATAATATTTGGGTTAAAATCTTTAAGAAAACATCTTGTAAGCATATTTTTTTTCTTTTTTTTTACAAAGAAAATGGGTTCTAAAAAATTGGTGCATAACAAAACGTACTTTTTTCATTTTTTTTTTCAAAACGTGCTTTTTTCATTGTTTTTGCCATTTCTTCGTGAAGTTGTTTTAATAACAAATCATTTCTTAGGCCCCTATTATGGTTTACAACTCAACTCAGTTGAGTTGTTATTAAGACAACTGGTTGTGATCAGTTGTAATTTTTGTTATGTTTTTGTTCACCGCAAAATAGCAAAGTTGTAAACCATAATACAAAAATTAAGAAATTACAACTCAACTGAGTTGAGTTGTAAACCGTAATAGGTGCCTTTATATTCTTAATTTGTTTGACGTTTATTTATGTCGTTACATTTTCGTTAAAATTAACTGTTAAATAATGGTGACTATTCTTGAAAACGCGTCGAAAAAGGGAACATTTTCAGTAAAACAAAAACAAAGTTAAAGAAATTGTTTTTGGGTTGTCATACAATTTACCGTTTTTTAAAGAGAGAGAAACGAGTCAAAATTCTCACGTTTATTTAATTTTAGAAATGTATGATAAACAAAAACTATTTTTTAAACTTTACTTTTGTTTTAATGTACATTTGTATTTGTTCGACGAGTTTTCAAGAATAGCCTCCAATAATTGCAATAATTTAACTATTGTTTGGTGAATAAGTGTTATGAAAACAATAATTAATACAATAATATAATTAAACATGGAATAATTACAAGAATCAGTAGAAAATTTAAATATTTTTTTAAACAAAACGTACTTTTTTCATTTTTTTTTTTAGCAAAACGTACTTTTTTCGATATAAAATTGGTTTGATATTAAATATCCTTGACATTTAATATGTTGACTTACGGCAGTTTGATTCATCTTTTGGTAAGCAAAAAACTTGTTTCCATTTCCAGGTTCATACAGTTTTTTAAGGGGTCGAAAAAAATAAACCTCAATTTCCCAAAAATTTTAAATATGTGAAAAAGTACGTTTTGTTCTGCGGCTCCTCATATATATATATATATATATATATATACATAAATGCAAACGGACTTAACTACAATTTTTTTTCTGACAGGAGAACCAAAAACTTTTTAAAATCAATTATAAGAGGTGTTCTTGGCGTTTGATTTTTTAACAAAGTCGCCATTTTTGTGCACAGGGGTCTAAAAATATGCGTGAAGATGTATGTATGTATGTAATAAAATGAACAAAAATGAATCAAAAACTTAATTTCGGATTTTTATGTAGTTGTGTTCGTTTGTATTTAAGGAGACGATATGTATTATTGTTTTGTGTTTATTTACCAGTCGGAAGGCCGCAGAACTCAACTGAAACTAAGAAACATTAATGTGCTAAATCGAACATAACGAAATGTTCTCATCTTTATGTTGAGTTAGATTAGTGCAGTATATTTATTGTTTTTGAAAACCACAAACAGAGAAACGTATTTCTTGTTTAAGGTATTTACTATACAATCACTATTACCGTTTGTGTTTTTTATATTTCTACCGTAGCGAGCACTAAAGAACATTATTTAGGATCTAATTGTGTAAAACGCAAAGAAATGCCAAAAATTATATTGAAAGCAAAAACAAAGTCAAACATATTTTGTAATTTTGTCGTTACTTTCTACAGAAATTCATATTGAATTTCTAAATTTCAAACGATGCATTTCCTGTGGCGTTGAAAATATTAAAACGCAATATGCATTTCTGTAAAAAGCAAGAACAAAATTACAAAATATTTATGAGTTTGTTTTTGCTTTCAATGTAATTTTTCCATTGCGTTGCGTTTGTTTTCGAATAATCGTGGCTATTCTGAAATGCGAGTCGAATAAGTTAACATTTACATGAAAACAAAAACAAAACAAAAGCAAATTCACAAAAATTATTTTTGTTTATCATACAAAATTTACAGTTTTTTAAAGAGAAAGAAACGCGTTATACCTCTCGCGTTAATTTGATTTTAGAAGTGTATACCCAACAAAAACTATTTTCGTAAATTTTTGCTTTGTTTTGTTTCTGTTTTCATGTAAATGTTCGCTTATTCGACGCGTATTTCAGAATAGCCACGAATGCTTAAATTGGTTTCGATCACCTCCTTAAAATATGCAACAGAAAAAATTTCTATTTACGTTTTTAACAACCTAGTGCTACAAGGCGTATGATTATTAAAAAACGTTTTTCGTTAAAACCGTAATGTTGTACGAGTAAAATTCTTTTATGAAATTTCTTATGTACAAACAATTTTATTATTAAAAAGGTTTTTTTTTATATTCAACCGACAAAACAACTTTGTTCTTTGTATCATTTATAAAATGTAATTTCGGGTTTTAAAAGTGAAACAACTAAAACCATACAACATTAATAAAGTTTTATGTATAGAATGGCATAAAAAAAAGAAAACTTTGATATTACAAATGTTTGCTTTAAAAAAACATAAAAACTGTAGAAATCTGGTTAGTGATTAGAAAAAGTAATTTCGTTCAACATTGTACTTTTAGCCGCACTTACCACTAAAAGCTGTAATCACATATCCAAATATAAGTCCACATCCGAAAATATCTTATTCTTAGTGAAAGGTATTCAATACCCCGCACATCCTGTCTCACTTTTTTTAATTTTTCATGAAACGTTTGCCACTATCCAATATCTGAAGGCTTAATTTTTTTTCTTTTACTACATTTGTCGACGAACAAAACATTTGTTAATTAAAATGAAATATGTTTATATTTTTCACTGTAACCGCAAAATTTCGTTCAGGCTTTTATTGCCATAATCATACAAAAGAAATAAATACATACGAAATAAATTACATCTTTTAAAAGGTCAAAGGTCACTACACAGTCATTGGAACACTCAAACATTAATTTGCTCATTTATCACAAGCAGATTAAATGTGACAAATAATGTTTTCAAAACAAGTTTAAGAGAGTTTTTAATAATATTTTGCTGTAAGGTAAAAAAAAAAATTAGTCGTAGAAAGAAGTATAAGAATGTATTATTTTTTGTTTAAAGTTCTTTGTTGAATTAAAAGGTCTACTCAAGGCGAATTTCTTTTACAGGTGGAATTAATAACACAACTTAATTAAGTTTTTTTTTTCCATACTTGAGGAAAGAAATGTTTAAAGTGGTTTATGTTTTTTGACTAAAGCGATAACAGAAAAATCATGTTGTTTTTTTTTATTATAGTGCTTGTTGTAGAATTTCCGCCACGTGTTATATAAATTCGCTTTTAATTTTCTTTTTCAAACTTAAAGTTATAAATAAAACATTTAGCATTTTTTATACGTATGATTTTATTTTTATATAACATCTTAGCTTCTAAGAATATGAAATAAAATTTTTGTAATAAATTATTACGATTTTTTGGCAGCTAATAAATAAAAAATTTTTTGAATAACAAGAAATATGTTGCATAATAAAATATTTGTCTGGCTTGATATTTTTTTTTTTTGTTGGTGGCAACATGTTGTGCAGCCAACTTCCAAAAAATTCACTAATATTTTCCCTTTAGTTTTGGTTATTTTAGCAAAATTAAATACATACATAATTAGAAAAAAAAAAGTTAAACTAGAAAACTTAAGCAATAAATTTTATAAAAAACTTTATCCAGGGCTTTAAACAAGAATATTTTATGAGTTTCATAGAATTTGTAGTCAACAAACTATTAGGCATGTGACAAAATTCGATTTTGAACACGAAACGTTTTAACATAGAAAATTTCGTTCTCAGTATCTTTAAGAAATTGGTTTCTACTGCATCTTTTTTCAATACGATGTTGTATTTTATAATTTATTTTAGCTGTGTGGGGATGTGGTCTATGCCAGCGAAAGGAATGTACCGCTGAAGACCATGACCGCCGATAAACCAAACAAACATAACCAAAAAAACACCAATAACAACAATAACTCCATTTAAGTATTTTTCATTAATACGACGAAAAAATTTTGCCAAAAAAATAGGAAACATTTTCTAGATAGGGTTATATTTTTTTTGACTTATACCAAACGCCCTTTCAAAAAATTCAAAAACTCTAGGGGCCGATATTTCGGGAACCCGAGCTAACTTTTGAAACCCCTTTGACAGATTTGCGCTACCAATAGTCTAGTTTTATTTCGCATTACAAGTATTGAGGCTGGCGTCGATGACCCGAATTTTTGGTGCACTGTGTTATTTAACATAAAGTTGGCAAGCAATCAGGTACATTTGAGGGAAAAACAGGGTAAAAAGTGGGACTGTTTGGAAACATCTTTTTTTGTTTATAGAAATGTTTTAAGATAAAATAAGTGGAAAACTAAATAAATTTATTTATTTTTTTTGGATAAACACCCAGCCAGCTTGTTTACATTTCGTTTTTCACTAGAACAACATTTTAAAAATACAACTTGAGATTAATCTTTTACCTGTAAAATTTTATTGTAAATTTTACACTAATATAATAAATTATGTATGATATTTAACAGTAATTACAGAAAGTATATAAAAATAAAATTTCAAATAAACAACTGATTTAAAAAAGTATGTAAACTAACTGCCTGGCCCACGTTGCCGCCAAGAACAATTCTTTCGAAAATTTATATTGAAAACAAAAACAAATTTTTGTTTTTTTTTTATTTTATTCAATATAAATATGCGAAAGAAATGTTCTTGTCCACATTGTGGGCCTGGCAGTAAACTAAATTGAAATATTAATTCACATTAAATTTTCCGTCAAAACTGTTTATTTAAATTTGTAAATTTAATACATGTTCTGTTAAACGAAGGCCAAATTGAATACTTTCGTCAGGAAATGTACACAACAACGGAAATAAATTTGATATTCATCATCAGCTAATTTATTTTACTTGTACGTTCTTGTTAATTTATTTTTTTTCTTTTATTATTGTTTTGTATGCACAAATTTCCTGTAATTTCTGAAAACCATTTAACTTTTGTTATTCAAAGAGTTAAGCACGTTTAAATTGAATTAAAAACAAAAGTAAAACAATTAAAGGAATGTGTGTAGTGTTTGCTAGGAAAATCTTTAATGTAAAATTTTATAAAATCTGGCGTAAATTGTGTTAATTAATCACATAAGGGTATTAAATTAAATAATAAAATAAAATTATTGATTTTGTTTTACCACTTGTAACACATCGTTGAAGGGAGGGAGGCCTTATAGCTAGCTAAGCTAGCGAATCTGTTGATTTAAGCAGCAGCACAGAGCAATATCAGCCAGGAGACTGAACTTCTACCATAGTGGGTGAAAACTCAACTGGCTTATTAAAGAGTTCCCTTCCTGCGATTTTGGGCATAAGCCACTACGTTTTTCCTGAATTACCGGACAGGATCTCTGATTAGCCGCTATTAACCTTTAATAAAAAAAGACCTGTCTATTTCACCCTGTCCTGCCAGGTATTTGCTGCACCTTTTTCTTACAAGGGATTTTTTTATTACGAGGACAAATATTGTAAATGCACCTTATTCATCCCTTGAGTGGGAGGGGGCGGTTCTGCGCTTACATTTTAGATTGCCAAAGCGACAGAGATTTTTTGACATGAGTATGACAAAAAGGGGCGTCGTTTTCAATGTTTTTTTCCAAGCTGGCTTTTTTCCGGTGCAGAAAATTTTAGATTAACTATACTTAACTATACTTAATTAAAAAAATCATGGAACAGTATATTTATGTACATACCAACTAAAACTAAATTACTTAAAAAAAAACAAATAAGCAATTTTCATTTAATTGGATTTAATTTCATTACATTTGTCATAAAAAAACTTTGTAGGTATTTTATTTTATTAGCATCTTGGGACTTTTTGCGATTACGTTTTATTGATTGATACCTTAACATGCTGTTTAAAAACACATTGTTATTTAAGATTTTTTATTTAAACTTCAAAACTCGAAGGACATTTTGCAAATTGATTCTCGTTCAATGAAATTCCTAGTAACCGTACTTTTTATTCATAACCACTAATACGAATAAAGCTTATTAAATGACAAAATAACCCAAAAAACTTTATTTTCACGTTAAATTCATTATCAAGGGTTACAATGGACAAGCACTTTTATGGATTAATTAAATAATTTAAAAGCATTATAAAAATTCACAAGCCCACTATATAAATATATTGTTGTAAGTAATTAAAGATAAAAATGTTAAAAAAATATGTTTGTGACAAGAAAAAAAAAAATTTTTTTAAGACTTTTGCCGTAAAATATTTCAAAATTAGCTTCTATGTAAGAAATACAAGTAAAAATACTCATAGCGTCAGCAAAGAAAGTAGTGATGTGTAAACTATTCGGTGTTTAACTTAAAAATGAGGGATTTAAAACAAATAACACCTTTTAAGACATGGTGTGTGTCTTTACTAAGCCTTATGACAGCATTCATATAATCTTACTTAGGCCCGGCGACACACTATTCATTCGTATGATATGTCAAAAAAATCGAGTGTGCTCATAAAGTAGGAAAGTGTGGCTTAAAAATGAATTAAGTGACAGATTTTTTGACATGTCTGTCCGACCTGCAAATGTTTAAGAAAATTTACATAAAATGAGAGTTTCTATGCGAATTTAGAATTAGAATTTCCCCAGATTTTCATGTAAATGATTTGTAGGATAGTGAATCCCAGCCTTTAAGTGCAAAACAAACCTAACAAACTTTTTGGCAAACATGTCAAAATTTTACGTTTGTACAAATATTTTTTGTTGTTAATTGTTAAATGCTTGCCGTTTGGACCAACTATTTAAGCGTGTTTGTAGAAAAATTAAAATTTTTTAATATTTGGCAGACATGTTGGATATTTTAAAATTTTTTTCTGGGGTGTCTGGTGATAAATGTAAGCACTGCAGCGAATACTTTGCAGAGTGAAGACATTAAAAAAGAAGCATTAATATATTTTCAGCCTTTAATTTTAATTTTTTAAGAAGCTTTGTTGGCCAGAGAAACTTACATTACAGCTCGCTGCTAATACCACTATTTACTTTAAATATTTTCCTTTATTTTGTATTTCTCTTGCGTTTTAAACAAATGGCGAGCAAAATTTAAAACAAAACAAAAATTAAACATTAATGTTTATACGTTGAGGCCCTATGCTCCATATAGGAGCCAAAGCAAACAATATATATCTATACGAAGTATGTTTGTATTGCTTAGTCCGCCAACATGTTATAAAACATTTGCTGTAAAACAATTGAGTTTAGTGATGAAAGGTAAAAGACGAATGAAAAAGTGAACAAGCAGTGTTTGTGAGTATGTTATTCAGAAGAAGAAGAAGAAAGAGAAAAGTCATGCAAAATACTTAAGAGATTTGAAGGACGTTTTTGCAGCAAATGTTTCATAATATGGACGAGGACTTATTGGCGAACAAAAAACGGAAACAAAGTGTGTGTTTGCCTAGCCATTTTGTCAGCTCATTATTGGCCAAACCAATTTATATGCCAAAAAGTCGGAGTGGAGAAAAACGACAAAGAAGGTTTACATGAAGTTTTCTCAAATTAATCCATCTCTTTTCCATAATCTTTTGGTCTTAGAAACCCCTAGTAAAATTTGATGCAGAAAATATTAGTGGCACATTTTAACCCTCTAAAGTGCCGTTTTAGTATACTTTTCTAAGAAACGAATCGCCATACGATTCTACTGAAGACATCTAAATTTATTTTTTAGCTGAAAAGTACATTTTGTATATTTATTTTTGCCTTTTCAAAAAATTTAAAAATTTTAGGGGCCCATATTTCGGGAACCCGAGCTAACTTTTTAAAACCCTTTAGCAGATATGCTCTACTATTAGTCTACTTTCATTGGCGGCTATGAGCCGGATTTTGTTGCACAGTGTAATAAACAGACATCATATAGATATCACTCCTGAAATATGCGAACTATCGGTGGAGGGTATCAAAGATTCGGCACAGCCGAATATAGCATTGATGTTTGACTATTGACGTCAGCAGTCGTCGATGGTTGCGAGTGTAAAACGACAAATCCATCTGTGGAGATCGAGTGGTTGCGATCGAAAAATGTCATGGTAACCTGCCGGCCGCGGTTCGAATCCCGGCCACGGTCAAGAATGAAAGATTATCAATAACGATTTTAATTAGTTTTCATGTTGTAGAATTCCTTTCTCCATGAAAATAATTAAATGAAAATTAAATTTAATGAACTTGAGTCCATGGTGAAATAAACAGGTGGCAGCACTACGCCAGATGACGATTTTTTGCTCTTGCATTGTTTGTCTAGGTTTATGTCAAAGTTTTGTTTATGTTTACAAAAAGTCCACGTTTTATGCTGTGATTTTTGTTTTTTATTAAAAGTTTTGATAATTTTGATAAGATATTGACCATAACTAAATAAAAATTGGCTAAAAATTCAGCGTTCAGCGGCATGCTTTGATTTTTGTTTAATGTATTTTTTGACGTAAACGGTTATGTAGTTTCCATTTTTGTTGTAATATTGTATTTGTTGCCGTAACGATGCCACCTGCTTATTCCACCATGCTTGAGTCTAATTGAAAATATTGAAAATTTGTATTAAAAACCACAAATAGTTCAACAAAATAACCACAATACTAATTATTGTTAAAGTTAAGGCACGAGCTCTATTTGTTTATTTGTCCTTCAAGTTGTGCTGAAAAGGTCAAGTATTGAAAATTTGGATTAAGAAAAAACCACTCGCATTTTGTTTGTGTGTAACATGATTAAAATGTTAAAAACAAGTGCAACAAATAAATTCCATACAAAAAACACAACTCACCAGAAAAGGCAGGCTTTTTGCGTAAGCCTACTGATTTAATCATGCTTTTGCTTTAACCACTATTCTTCTTACGGAAACAAAGCAAAGCCAGAACGAAATTTATTTTGTACGTTTTTGTATGAAGAATTTGCAATCGCCAAACAGTGGCGTGTAGGGCAAAACAATACTAAGAAAAACCTTAAAATTTTTAATATGGAGCAAAATGAGTGCTTTATATCTCAGAAACCATAAAAAATAAGCGAAACAGGTTTTGGTTTCAAAAAATCATACCTTACACAAATTTTTAAAATGGTCGCTAGGTCAAACCAATACCATGATTACCTTTTAGTCATTAAATAAAATGGTATAAATAATAAGTTTTTTTGGTAAATATTGTGCGAAATTGCGGAAGTTTTGCTTTACTTTTTACATTTTGAAAAAAAAAACAGAGCAAAAAGGAATTATTGTTGCAGCGAATGAAAACGATAACCTGAAACAATGTTAAGACGGGAAAATCTGACACTCGACCATATTGTAGATTAACATATAAGGAGGTGAAATACTTAACTCGGTCACTCTTTGTTGCAGCAGAGCCGGAAAAAAGAAAAAAATTACAAATCGGACATAAACCGTGCTATTAATAAATAAGGGGAAAAGGGAAAATGTTTAACAACCGGATAAGTCAGAAAGACTTACATCCAACTTATTCTGACTGAAATTTAAATCCAGTTTGAAAGGAGTATACAGTTCTGACAAAAAGCTAAGTTTTAGACATTTCTGCGGCTTACACCCACAAATCAGAGGGTATCAGAGTACAGTTTTGACTTTCTTCCAAAATAAACGAAAGGTTGGAGTTAGGTGATAGGATTAAAAGAGCTCTCATTAAAAACGAGGCTTCACGAAACAGTAGAAGATACTAAGAAGAAGCAGGGAAATTTTGAAAAATGTATAAAAGAAACAAATAAAAAAAGAGGAAGAATTAAGAATCATACAAATTTGAAACAAGTGTGTTACCATATAAAATTATATAAATGGTCCTGAAAGCGACAAAGTTGCACCACAGCTTCAAACCCGGAGTAATCGTAGGTTCTCTGCACGTCAACCGCAAGCATTGGACAAAAACCGCTGGAATATACAACCAGATGTTATGCCGTAATATTTTACCAATATTTCACTCACGCTTCTTTTCACAACAGGTTAAACCATTCGTTTTGGGCTTTAAAAAAATTATAATACACCTAACAATTTTAACAGTTTGTTGCTTAATCTTATTTCCAAAAGAATTTAAATAAATCCTTTACTTTTTATAAATATGTACTTATTGTGTTATTGAAAATTTTCTTTGGACCATTACTTCACTAAAGGGTTTTTTGGTATTGCAAATAAGTTATGGTTGAAAGAACTTTGCTTACGCACATTTTCTTCCATTCCAGTTTTTCATCTCTAAGTCTAAAGATATTTTCTCTTTTTATCCGACAACTTTTAACGTTTTCATGCAGATTTATGATATCAATTTTTAATGCTTGATGTCCCACGCTAAAGTTTGTTTCGTAAAGTAATTTTACGCTTTTATAGGTTTTCTTTCATATTGTGTGGAAAATGGTAAAATGTTAAACGTGCCGACATGCGAAACAGGGAACATGTAGAATAATAATTTTTTTTCAGTCGATGCCTGCTGAAATTATTAAGCAATTAAAAACTGTAAACGCAAATTAAAGTCATGGTAAAAGTGTTTGCTATATAGGATGTTAACGAGTTTTTGTTGATGGTATGATTTAAACAATTTTTCACATGTGTTCTATATTCGGCTTTGCCGAATCTTATATACCTTTCACCATGGTGCGAACAGAAGAAAAGAAAAATATATCAATATATAAATATGTAATGGTACTAATCTCCAAATACAAAAAAAAAAAAAATTTTTGGTACTGCGCCCATTTCTCCATGCCCGCCCACTTTTCTCGGATACCTTGTATTGGTATCGCAGCTATTTGTACCAAATTTTGAAACTTTTACTGTTACTGATCTATTTTGAATTTGTATTGGAGCTCCCGCGCCTACTTATAAAATCACACCTTATTTTTGACGGATTTTGTGTTTTCCAAACTTCGACGACTTTTCTCCTACCATGCCCCAGATATAAATAAGTGTTTGTTGCGCCACGCCCACTTCTCTAATCCTGCCCAAATTTGATCGGATGCTGTGTATTTATGACCAAGATGCTTGTGACTTACTAGAAGTCTTGGCTCTTTTCATTCTCCAGATATACAGAAATCTATAATGTTTTTGAATAGGGGGTTCCACTCCTACTTCTCCCAGCTAAGTTAATCAAATTTTGACAACATTTTGTCGGATGTTGCAAATTGATAACCAAGATGTTTCAACGGAATTTGGAAGCTTTGGCTCTTGCCGTTCTCCAAATATACAGATATCTATTATGTCTTTGTATGGAAAGTGCCACGCCTACATCTCCAATCTCGTACTTATTTTGTGGGATGCTTGTACCTTATTTGAAAGCTTTGGCTCTTTCCGTTTTTCAGATATAAAGGATGGTTAAATTTTAAGGACCGATGTAGAATGTGAACCACACCTAAACGTCAAGTTTTTTTCTGCATTTCATTTGACATTACTCAATTTGAACCATGGAGAGATACACAATCGAGCAACGCGTTAAAATTATTCAGGCTTATTATGAAAATGGGCGTTCAAATTAAAATGCATATCGTGCACTTCGTGATTTTTCGGTCAATTTAATCGTCGAAATGTGCGTACAATCGGAAAAATCGTGCAAAAATTTGAACAAACCGGATCTATAGGAGATGTGAAAACACCAGTGTATTCTCGTACAGCTTGTACTGCAGAAAATATTGCTGCTGTTTGCGATAGTGTGGCTGAAGAGCCGTCCACCTCAACTTGTCGTCGTGCCCAACAATTGCACCTCTCACGCTCGTCGTTGATGAACATTATGCAAAAAGACTTTAATTTACATGCTTACAAGGTGCAATTGACTCAAGAACTAAAGCCTCTTGACCAATCCAAATGTGGTCAATGGTCAGAATGGAAGCAAGAAATGGCAACAGTGGATGATAAATTTTCGAAGAAAATCATCTTCAGTGATCAGGCACATTTTCACCTCAGTGGATTCGTCAATAAGCAGAATTTCCGCATTTGGGCGAATGATAATCCAAAAGTGACTGTCGACAATGCACCCACAAAGAGTGACTGTTTGGTGCGGTTTATGGGCCGGTCAGCCTGTTACTGCGAATGCTGTTCGCTATCGTGAGATGCTAACGGACTTGTTATGGCCCGAATTGGAAGATATGGATGTGGAAGATATGTGGTTTCAACAGGACGGTGCCACTTGCCACACAGCTAACGAAACAATGGCTCTTTTGCGCGACAAATTCAATAGCCGTGTTAACTCACGTGGTGGCGATGTCATACATAATGTTTCATACATAATTGAACCAAACCAGCATTATCATAATAAAAAGAAATGACAAAAATTCCCTAAATAATTTGTATTTTATTCAATATCAACATCGGCCCTTTAAATTTAACCAACCTTTACACAAACCATTAATCGCTTTTTATGGGTGGTTCCACGCCTTAGTAGTAACTGTGAAAGTTTCAGAAACATCGATTAAGCGGCTTAACGGCTATAACCATTTCTATTCTTAAGCGTTAATCATGCACACATGTACGCATGCATATGTGTGTGTAAAAATGCAAAAAATAAAAATACAACAACAAGGGATTTATTTAGTAAAAATCTGAGGCAGCCGTGGTTTTTGCTCATGTTTCATGCTGTTATAACCGACTTGGCTGAATTTCAATAGCAAAAAAAGGAGCAGATGCGACTGAAATATATACCAACTTAGCCCACATCATATCTAGGGTCTTCGGAAAACCCATTTCAACAGACTAACGTTTATCTTCAAATCCTTTTCGCTGCTATTAAAAATGGTGAATATCGGTTTTTATTATTTTATAGGCCCCATACAATCTTCTTTCCTGCATTGAGTCTTAGTGCCCATAACCAATCTTAATATGATGGTGTTAAGATTAAATTTGAGTAAAATATTTTACTGCAAACTAAATGATCCTACTAAATGTAACTGAAATCGGTCCATATTTGACCATAGCTCCCATACAAAACACCATTGCAGAAAAAAAGGTTTTAATGCCATAACTTGCTTATATATGTTGCATTGGTATAAAATTTGGTCTTGATTTAAATTGTGGCGACGATAACTTCTATAGTAGCCCTATAATTGCCTAAAAGGACCCATAAAACCCCCTTCTCTGTAAGACGAAAAAATCTAATATTTATATTGAAATGTATCTAGACAATATTGGGCATAACGACCTCTTATGTAAATTTCTGTTGGCTACTCCATTATCTCTTGCTCTTGAGAATTTTTCTGTATATAATGTGGAGTAGGGTTTTTTATTAATATAATCGCCCATATATTTATTATTGGTGTAGGATAACACTTTGCCGGGTTTGCCTGCTAAGTTTTACCTATTTTATTCCAAGGCTTTTATTCTTTATGTTATTGGAGGAACATATATCCAGGTCTGTTGCAAATATAAAAAAACTCTATTTTCTTAAGAAGACATACAATTTCTTTTTTAATAAATATATTTTTGTTTATAAAAATGTTTAAATATTCCTTAAGGCAAGTTTTCAACTATGATGATGCCCGCGAATGCGATTCAAATTTTCACGGACGGGTCTTAAACACTGTATGGTATCGGTTCTGGCATATACTCCGAGCAGCTAAACTGGAGCATTCCTATGAGGCTGCCGGACCACTGCAGTGTCATCCAGGCCGAGATAATGGCCATCCACACAGCCGCGAGGCGCATCCGGTACGGTGAAATATCTGGAAGGGATATTCACATTATTACCGATAGCAAGGCGGCCATAAGATCTCTGGAGAATGTGTTCATCACATCGATAATTGTCCGAGAATGCCGGATCTCTCTGGAGGAGATAGCGAGACATTCACTGGTCACCCTTAATTGGGTCCCCGGACACAGGGACATACTGGGGAACTGCATGGCGGATTCGTTGGCGTATGCAGGCACCACCTTGAATCGAGACGGTTCAACATATAATGTGGGTGCTTCACTCCCAAGGATTAAGTAACTTATAGCGCACAAGTTTCATATTATCGCCAGTCAGAGGTGGCACGATGAAACTACCTGTGGGGAAACCAGGAAAATCTGGCTCATTATAGATGAGGCGGGCATTACAGCTGTCCAGACATCATCTTAGAAACCTGATTGCGGTTATAACTGGCCACTGGCCCATTGGGAGGCACGCCCAGAGGCTGGGGCTCACTTACAATGACTTATGTAGAAGTTGCGGCGAGGAGGAGAAGGAAAAGTCAACGGAACATCTTCTCTGTAATTGCCCGGCATTCGGAGATCTAAGACTCGAAATGTTTGGTCGAAGAGCCCTTGGGGACAAAACTTGTCTCTCTGATGTTTATGTAAACAGGATCCATTCCTTTACTGAATCGACCGGATGGCTGCGTGGTAATACTAGCAGCCAGATAACTTAGGACCCATGGGAGACGATGTGACATGGTAACACAACGGGAACTAATTAATGGACCCACGTGAGCTGTGCTTGATCACGGCTGCCAATGGAACCTCGCCTAAGGCTAGTTTACACTATTATACTTAATAAATTTCAAAAACTCAAGTAATATGAGAAAGTATGATTGTGTGAATGTTATGTGTCATGAAAATGACAAGTATTACGAACAACAATTTGGCCTACCATACGGCTTCATCGTTTTTTGAAGTTTTTCAAAACAGTAATGCTTTTCATTTGATCAGGGTTGCATATTAACAAAAGCATGTTCATGTGTGATAGTGTGACTACAAACTGTAATGTTACATTCGATTTTTTGACAATCGCAACAAAACTCATAAGACTTATATCTCACAAAGTATTACGGAATACGTAAGACTTGTGTAATAGTGTTAACCATCCTTTACTTATTTTTATTGGCATTATTAAAAAGGAACAAAAAATTCGCAAACCAGTTTCCACAAAATCTACTCTTTTGTTATCGTTACAAAACAAAATTGCTTACATTCTACATCAATTTCTTATCTTTCTTTTTATAACTATTAGCAAATATTACGGTTGAATGTAATGATAATAATAATATTAATAAAAAATCTTGTTGCTATGTGTTAAGTAGTCTTTGCAAATGCTAGAGAACCAAAGCACAGAGAACCCAAAAGAAAAGATACTTAGAAATTTTTACGACAAATAAATTTACGCCACTTGGTTTCAAAAATAAGAACTTCAGTTTTAGTTAATAAAAAAAATATTAAAACAGCAATACAATGTTTTGCATAATTCCTTATGATAAAATAAGGATACTTAAGGATGAAATATAATACTACACTGAAATGTAATACTACAGTACACATTATATTCGTTAATTTAAATTCATTGAAATTTTTCTGAAAAAAACCTTAATTCAACGTTCATTACCTTGTTTGAAAAAAATATTTTTTTTAAATTTAGTGTCAAATTTTATGTAGATATGAACTGAAGGTTGAAACCATACATTGATTTTTTTCGTTGAAAAAAACTCTGGACTAGGTTTTTTGAATTTATGTTTTTATGATACGTTGGATTCAAGAAACACGTTAAACTTTTGTACGTTTCAATTCAAATAAGAAAAATATGATGTTTTTTTTTTAATAAACGAGTGCTTTGATTTAAGAAAACGCACTTAAATTTTTGATTTCCTTGATTCAATTCAACCTACTAGTTATAACGGAACGATCGATATCGAATGCGCTAATCTGGCCCGAGATACAAAAACAAAAAATTAAATAAAAATTTACTAAAATATTATTACAAAAAAAAAAAAAGTTATAGCGCTATATTCGGCTGTAGCGAATCTTTGTTACCCTCCACCTACAGTTCGACTCTATTTTGGGATCTATATGATATTTATTTATTATAAATTTATCTTTATAAAAACAGACGACAGCATTTTAATTGGTTGCGGTTTAGACCTACTTTAAATTATTGACCGACAATAGAAAACTTGTATGCTTTTCGTTTTAGAAATTTAAACCAGCTTGAGTAAAATATCTTGATTCGTAACAGCTTAAGTCGAACTTAATTGATTTTCAGCAGGGGAATTTATATTGGAGCCATGGTAAGTTATGAACCAATCATCTCAAAATTCTGCAGAGTGATTTCTGGTATTAAAAAAAAATATAAATTTTAATAAAATTCAATACAGCAGTAAAATTAGTTTAAGCGTTTACAGTGGGATCTAAGGTAAATTATAGACCGTATATCACAAAATTGCATGACATTTTTTCTAGAAAAAAATTTACCGCAATATCTTTATCTGCGACGGATTAAGGCGTATTTAATTAATTTACCAGAGTGGGCTTTATATGGGGCTTATAGTAAATTATGGACCGATCATCACGAAATTTATAAGTGTTATTTCTGGTCCTATAAAACTGTAAAGTATTAAGTTTTATTCTGGTAGCAAAATTAATTATGGTTTTAGGCGTACTAAACTGTTTTCCGGGAATAGGGTTTATATGGGGCCTAGGGTAAATTATAGACCAATCTTCACCAATTTTCACAATGTTATTTCTAGTCCTTTAAAACAATGATGTGCCAAATTTAGTTATGACAGCATTATTAATTATGATTTAAGGCGTACTATACTCTTTTCCGGGAGTATTGCTTTTATGGGGCCTAGGGTAAATTATGGACGGATCTTCATGAAATTTTATAGCGTGATTTCCAGTCGAATAAAACAAATTTTTGCGAACTCTTATGCCATTCCGTTAATTGTTGCACCATATATGTTAGTTTTTGTAACAAAATTAACAATTTTTTAGGGTGGTGGTTCCAAATTTTGATTCATAGCTCTGAATCTACTGAGCCGATTTTGCTGGATTTCAATCCCAAGCTGCTTAGGATGACTAAAAGCAATTTAACACCAAGGTTGTTCATTTTTTTTTAAGTTTTTCGAAAGTGAGCGCGATTTGAACAGACGGACAGATGGTCAAACGGACATAGCTAAATCGACTTAGAATTAGTCAAGGCCCCAGGATATATATATTTTATGGGTTCTGAGATGAACAGTAAAAAAGTTTCACACGGAATGACAAACTTAGTATTCCCTCTTCTCAACTAATTGTGGTGGATGGTATAAAAAAGCACATTGTGCGTATTGACAAATGAGGAGTTGGCGATTTTCATTCAAAACCATTTTTAAATATTTAGATTCGAAAAGGCTTTAAATGAAAATAAAGGGTCCGCCAAATAACTTTTTTTTTTGAAAATGCTATAAAAAAACTACTGAATATTTTCTCAAATTTCTTTTTTTATTTGAAAGTGCAATCCTTCCGGTTAATAAGGGAAAATAATTTTATTCAAATGACTGCCTCGGCTGGCCATGCAGTAGCCTACACGAGCGGTCCAATTTTTAAGCACATTATCGATTGTGTGCAGCTGTATTTCACCAATGGCTTCACGAGTATTGTCCTTTAAAGCGTCAATTGTCTCTGGCTTGTCGGCATAACACTTATCTTTGACGGCACCCCACAAATAATAGTCCAACCGTGTCAAATCGCAGCTCCGAGGTGGCCAAACGACATCAGCTCTGCGGCTGATAATGCGATCTTCAAAAACAGGGCGCATCGAGTGTCGCTTCGGCTGTGTGGCACGTAGCGCTGTCCTGTTGAAACCAAATGTTGCCAATATCCTCCTCTTCAATGTTTGTGAACAAAAATTCGTTCAACATGGACCGATGACGATCGCCATTGACTGTAACGGCCACTCCTTGCTCATTTTCGAAGAAAAATTTCCCAAGATCAAAATGAGCTTCATCTGAAAAGATGATTTTTTTGGCAAAATCGGCATCTTCTGTAAATCGATCGCAGGCCCACTTTGCGAAGCAAAAACACATTGGATGGCCAGTTGGCTTCAAATCCTGAGCCAATTGGACTTTGTATGGCGTCATACCAAGGTCTTTATGCAAAATTCGTCTCAATGATGTCTCCGAAATGTTCAATTGTTGAGAACTACGGTGAATTGATGTTGATGGCGCTTCACGCACACTTTTTGCCACAGCAGCAATATTCTCGGGTGTACGCACTCTTTTTGGCTTTTCACGCTTTGGTTTATCGATGAGGATGCCAGTTTCTTTCACTTTTTCCACAAGATAACGAACATACGGAGCTGACGGTGCTTCTCTTCTTCCAAAATCCGTACGCAATATTCGCACACATTCTGCAACATTATCCTGATTTTCAAAGTAATGTCGCAATTTTTCCCAGCGTTGTTCAAGCGTATACACAACCATATTCATTCAGCGGAAGGATAACACTAATTATCTGTCAGATCAGACATGAGCTAAGTGTTACCATTCACGAAATAAGCACTAGTTGAAAAAAAAAACGTTAGATGGCGGACCCGTTATTTCACACGGAATGCCAAACTTAGTATTTCCTCTTCACAACTAATTGTGGTGGAGGGTATAAAAAAGCACATTGTGCGTATTGACAAATGAGGAGCTGGCGATTTTCATTCAAAACCATTCTTAATTATATAGGATCGAAAAGGCTTTAAATGAAAATATTTCACACGGAATGACAAACTTAGTATTCCCTCTTCACAACTAATTGTGGAGGAGGGTTTAAAAAAGCACATTGTGCGTATTGACAAATGAGGAGCTCGCGATTTTCATTCAAAACCATTTTTGATTATTTAGGATCGAAAAGGCTTTAAATGAAAATATTTCGTGACTTCATAGATGTGTGCTTAAGGAGCCCCAAAAAAAAAAATTAAAAAAATCATTTACTGAGGACATGTCTAAATTTGTTCGGCAGCTCCTCAAATACGAAATGCTCCAACTAATTCTTTGCGTATGAGCTTTTTAGTTTTATTTTTAACGGAAAGAAAGCCAATTAATGCTATAACTTTTTTTCAATTATTTTCCAATGAATAAAAAAAACAGGATAAAAAATAATCTAAAGTGCCATTATTGATATAAAATCCACAATAATAAACATACGCGTTTATTCCACAAAGCCACACAGCCCCATATAATTTACCCAGAATTTAATTTGATTAAGTTTTTTATTTCCATTATCACCCATTTATTTCAATGTTCGTGTTTGCAGGTTACCAACAAATAACTTTATTAAATAAACTTTAACTTACCTGAAAACTGTGATTTACGTTTTTGATACTACACTCAGCTGTGCATAAATCTGATAAGTCAATTTCATCGAATACATCACTCTAAAATAAAAGAGAAATGGTATATTTAAAAAAACTTTTTTATGTATTTCATTTTACCAATTTTTAATAGATACATTATTTAATATGCCAGATTTAATAAAGTTTTATTATTTTAAAACAGTTGACATTTAAATGAAATTAAATAAAATTTAATTTATTGCTACATGCTTTTAAAAATTTGTATGTTTCTTTTTCATTTTTTATAAAATTACATTTACTAGTTAATAAATTGTTAT
This sequence comes from Pollenia griseotomentosa, assembly GCA_963931875.1. NCBI lineage: Eukaryota > Metazoa > Arthropoda > Insecta > Diptera > Polleniidae > Pollenia > Pollenia griseotomentosa. The sequence goes on from OZ007560.1 coordinate 206,032,388, forward strand.
TTATAAGGATGTGTGTATACGAAAAAAAAAATATAATTTAATAATACATTTCTATTGCTCTCATAAAAAAGCAGCACAAAAAAGCTCGTAGTACTAAAAGGGATTTATTTTTAAATATATGTACAATATTTTCGAACAGGAAAAGCTAGAGGAGAAAGAATAAAATATCTTTAACCCATTCCTGCCTATTGGATGTTTAAATACAAAAAGAAAAAAAAAAAAAAAATTAAATTAAGACGGCAAAAAAATTATATATTTATTTAAAAATTTTTTTTGTATTAAGTTTTCATAAAGGCGGAGCACAAAATGACCCCAGGAAATATGTTCCCAAAAAGAAAATGGAAAAATAGCCCTAAGCCTAAACCAACCATATGCAATTTTGGATTCATTTCAAGCGATATGCAAAATGACGCCAATATGAAGAAATGCAGGGAAGCTTTAGTTTAAGCGAAGCCGGTGTTCGTTTTACTATAGAGTAGAAAATCCGTTTGAAAACTAAAACTATAATTATTCTGGATATTAAAATTCTAGATTCGTTAACTTGGGATTTTGAAATTGGGGATCTTTAATTTGGGGCTTAAAGTTTCGGGCATATAAACCCAACCCAAACTTTTAATATAACTTTCTTCATTCATTAAAATTTTTTGATGATTTTCAATAATGAGGAATAACCCATATTAGAGCCATATTTCAATTTATTTTTACGGCTATTTAACCTGTTTTTCTCAAATTGCATTATGAAAAATAGAACCAAATTTGGAGTGAATTTAAATATTTTTGGCCATATTTCCAGAATCCATATTTCGCAGCGCCTTCATCTGAAGGTTTTTTTTATTTCAGAAAGTGCACGGAAAACAAGTAGGAAAGTAGCTTGTAAGGGGGATATATGAAATTATAGACCCCATGTTCAATAGGCTTAGTCGTTGTGTCAATTAGAACTATGTACCAAATTTTCTTCAAAATTTGCGACCTGTAGTTTGCGTACATGGACCGCCAGCCAGCCGGATGGACATCGTTAGATTGATTCAGAAAGTGATTCTGATTCTGACATGAACAGCTGTATGCCGGTTACTCCAGAGCACCAAGTGCAAAAACTTACATCTTTTAATGTTGTTTATAGAAATATTTAAAAAAAAAATAATTATAGATGTAGAAAACTAAATAAAATTTGTGCTCATGGTTCTAATTCTGGCGGTCGTGATCGAGTACTTTCTCGATGCGAAAGCAATTTTATTTTAGTCGATACTGAACGAATCGAAATTATTTGTTCAGTATTGTGAAACTCAAATTAATGCTTTATAATACTGAAAAAATAATTCCGATTCGTTCAGTATTGACTGAAATACCTAAATATTTAATTGCTTTCGAATCGAGAAAGTACTCGATCACGACTGCCAGAATCAGTCCGCAAGTTTTCTTGGGTAGATCCTTTTCATTAAATCTTGCTCTAATTTTCACGCGAAAAAATGAACGGGTAAAAGCTAGTACAGTATATAAATACATATACAAACAGAACTTATATCTTGAAAAATTTTCTAAACTGAAAAAAAAGATTTTTAGGTCAAAATATTTCACACCAAAGCCATTTAGTTTTTTTGGGTTTCCCAGTGAAAATTTTTCTTTTCACTCATAGCAACATACTTTAGATTTAAGTTAAAATTGAACAAGCAGATCATTGGGCAGGCATTTATGGGTTAAGTCGAGAGTAATGATGACGATGATGACGTTAAAAATTTAAATCAAACTTTTTTAACTTAATTGATATCAACAATGTCAAGTCATTATTTTTAGCAATGGCTGCAATACGTCAATCATTTTTTATTTTACTTCTCTCTTCTGCACTTAAAATTTTTATGGTTTCGCTTTTTAAGCAACTCTAGAGTATGAAGAAGGAAGTAAAAAACTCATTGAGTTTGGACCATTAAAGCTAAAGATTGGTAGGAAAAAGTTTTATCGATTGAAATGGAAGGTTATTAAATTAATTACATTGAAAGAACAGGTGCTATATATTTTAATTAAAGGCCAACTACACTCCATAACGGTATACATCTTTTGTAGAGAAGGCACATGTAAAAGTAAGCAAATGGAATAAGTTTGTTGGCTTTCACAGGCTGTTCGTACTTTGTTCGTATAAAGTGCCAAAACACTTTAACAATATGAATGAGCAGCGTTGTTTTATGGGTTTTTAACTTATAAAAATAATAAAAACGTAATATCTCCCATATAAGTAATTAAGTCAAACTTTTTTGTTTTTATATTCATATTTTTTGAATAGCAACGAAGAAACTAAATCCTTTCATACATGAACGAACAAAAACAAAATGAATTTTACTGCCTGTTCCTCGGCTTTGAACGAAAATTTCTTTCGCTTAGCTTTAACATTTAAAACAAAAACAATAAGCCAATTCAAAAACTGTTCTAAAGTGCTAAGTACTAAGGTACTATTAAAGGCTCAGTAGCACTGCTGTGAACAACCTGTTGTATTATCATATGATAAATTAGTGAAAACGGCAAAATTAAACGACAAAAAATAAAAAACATAATTTTTGTATTTATATTCAGTGATTAAATAAATAATGTAAGAAAAAACTGACTTTTTTGTTTTCACTTTTGATAAAAGCGGTCATGATTTCAAACAATGCAAGCGATAGTCTGTACGAGAGCGTAAATTCCGTTTTGGAATCCTCCCAACAACAGCATTGTAATGAAGCTAATTCTAACGGTGTCGAATGCATCTTATGACGCTTTTTTGGCCTCTGAATTCTTGATCAAACGAAATCCCCATCTCTTTGGTCCCGGTTTAAACAAGGCTGGTAATTTTTTTTGTCACTGTTTAGGTGAATAAAATTGTAAATTTTGACATTAGCATCGAGGCTACTATTCGCACAAACATGGCACAGGCTACTTTTCGCACAAACATGTATGAAAATAAGCAGCGAAATGAAAAAGGAATAAAGGCCCAACCGGAATATACATGAACTTGAGCTTGAGCAACTGTTTAAAACCACATTTAACTTATATGCCGTTTATATTGCAACAAAATCAAGTAGATTTGATCTGAAAATTTCCTCAAAATCTGGGCATTGTACTTTTTGACAATAGCGAGATTTTGTTTGCATAACAAAAACAGCTGACAAAAAAACTTCTTGTGTAACACATTCTTACATATAAAAATTAGGCCTTTAAAAATTTGCATTACCTAAATAAAAGGTCATCAAATCAACTTAATTAATTTTTATTATTTGTCCTTCCCATTGTTTACTATTTTCTTAAAAAGTTTCTTAAGCCAGTTTATGCATACTCTAGTTGGGCCTTTTACATTCAAAGTAAGGCACTGCTTTCCAAAGGAATTTCAAATACATGGTGTGTTTTAAATTGTACCAGAAATTTTTGCTTAGTCCTCGTCCACATTATGAAAGTTTTGCGGCAGAAACTTTCTTTAATTTTGTTTTAAAGCTCTATTCGTGTCCATACAAAGAATCTTTTAATTTACAGAATCTTATGATTGTGTGTAGTTTTTTTCTTTGGCTTTATACCTTCCACCACTAGTGGTGTGGGAGAAAATACTAAGTTTGTCATACAAATTTGTCTAAGACCCCAAAAAGTCCTTCAGTACACTCAAAAAAAAAAAATCAATCCATCCGTACTCAAATCAATCCGGAGCGGTATCAATAGTACGGTGAGTACGGATATTCTTGAATCAAGTACAAAAAGATTGATTCAAGTACGGATTATTCAATCCCAAAATTCTCACTTTATCCATATTTGATCCCGAATTCGTACTTGAAGTAATCCGAAAACGAGATTGATTTAAGTAAAAGTAGGATCAAATTAATCTCAAAATGCGATTGATTCAAGCATTATAAAGTTGATTTAATCCCCAATTCGTACTTAAAGTAATCCGAAAATGAGATTGATTTAAGTAAAACTCAGATTGAATCAATCTCAAAATGCGCTTGATTCAAGTATGATAAAGTTAATTTTATCCCCAATTCGTGCTTGGAAAAGAAAAACATAGAAAAACAAGAAAGAAAAAGTGATTATGATTGATTTACTTACCCGTATTACACCTTACATAATGATAAAACACCAACATAATGCCGATATGGTTTTTACTTTAAAAATCTTATATACACACCCAGAGAAAAAACATGTTTAAATATGGTCATCTCCAACAAAACTATTTTTAATGAGAATTTTAAACATATTATGTTTAATTTAACCATAATATTGCCACTGACAACCATATTATAGTTAAATTAGTCCTCCGTCAAGAAGCCACAACCATAATATGGTTGCCTCCAAACATGTTATGGTTAAAAATAACTAATATATGTTTAACACTTTTAATAGCATGGTTATTTTTCAACCATAGCATGTTGCTCTTTAAAAAGAGGAAAATACTATTGTTAATTTTTAAACAAATTATTGTCATATTTAACAATAACATGTTTCGAGGACACCATAATATGGTTGTGGCTTCTTGATGGAGGACTAATTTAACCATAGTATAATTGCCAGTGACAATAATATGGTTAAATTAAACATAAAATGTTTAAAATTTTCTTTAAAAATAGTTTAGTTGGAGGTGATCATATTTAAACATGTTTTTTCTCTGCGTGCATATTTAACTAAAAATATAAACTAAATGAGAAGCAAGATTTCAAAATTTACTTTTTAACCCTTCATGGTACACAAGAGTCTGGCCAGACCTTTGTTTAATGTGTATAAATAATTAAAACATGCGTAAGCCGGAGGGTTAAACATGAAAATAATACATACATATATATGTATGTATATGTTTTCCTTCTTGTTCTGTTGTTTTTGTTGTTACTACAAACAAAAAGCAAATTGTTTTGTTCGAACTTGTGTCGTGTTTTTGCAATTGTATAACAAATTTTGAAAAACACACACGTACGCACGCACAAAAGAATGCAAAGCTGAGAGATTAGACTTATAAGTTCTCTGAGAACAATACGCTCACTTTATAATTTAACTCTCAAAGTGGCAATACCAACGAAAAGTTTAATCTTTTTTGTACTTGATTTGATAATTTTATACTTATTTTGAGAAATTCCGGGATTGATTTTCGAATATGATCCCACTTGGATTGTTTTAAGTACGTTTGGGATTGTTTTAAGTACGTTGAACTGTTTTTCGTACTCAATTTTTTGAGCACGCCTCGTGCTAAAAGTGAGCATAAAAAGATCAATTTATCCCGAGTGTTTTTCTTTCTGTGTAGTTCTCGAAAAACACTTAGGTATGCCTAAAACCCTTACAAGAATCATATAGTGTTAGAACGCGGTCTGTCATAGTCTCATAAGACTAGAATTAATAGTGTTGAATTTCATGAAGGCCTGTCCACAATTTACCATATCCCACTCAATCAAGAGGGTATTAACTCAAAATTTTGATTTGTTTGAAAAAATCGATATTTTTTGTATTTTTGTATATTTTGTAGAATTTTTGTTATTGAAACGGTTGGTTTAAAAATTATTTTTCATATGCCATTAATATCTACAACCAGGCCCACGATGTCACATGTTAACGTTCGCATACAAAATTACATTTAAAACAAAAACAAATTTAAGAAATGTTGGGCCTGGCTGTAAATTAAATATTGTTTGACTGCTCTTTATGATCAAGTGCGATATGCCCCATTTAAATCGTTCTTTTTGAATAGACTTTAACACGCCTAAGACTGCAACGAACTATAATGCTCTTAGGTCAGTATTTCCAAAGATTGGTTTCATATTTAAAGATTCATAATGTCAGGGGACCTTTACATTCGTTTTCATCCCTTAACCTTTAAACTCAAATGTTGCATTGCAAAATGCTTCATATTTTCGACTGGCACTTAGATACACGCTTAAATAATCCAATTGAAAATCTTTACCAGTTGTTTATTTATGCAACCAAAACAATTTTATCAGATGTTTATTTTTATTATTTGAAAAATAAATGAACTTCCTTTAGATCGTTTCAATTATTTTCTTGGGTTTTATTTTTTTAATATTTTTAAAATGCAAGATTTTGTTTTTCCTTATAGTAAAAACTATTTTAAATATATTTGTTATGTTTAGCATTTGTTATCATTTCTTGCATATAATTGATGTTTTCTTAGCATTTTTTAAATATGACTTGTCTGGGGCCCATTAAGATAATTACTGGCAATCGTTAAATATTAACTGAAATGTTAAAAATATTTTTTTCTTAATTTTTTTGTAATTTGTATAACCTTGACGGTGAAATGCTGATATTCAAACAGTGTGATTACTAGTTTATGGTACAGAAGCTTGGGTTAATTAAAAATAAGCTTTTAAAAATTATAAAAATTAAATTTTCCAAAATTTTCTTATTGTCAAATTTTTCTTTTTTAGAAAGCATATATGTGTTGGTTATTTTATTAAAGGAAGGACATTTTATTATTTCCACATCATTACATACTTTTAGGCTTAAATGTATCTGAAAATTAAACCACCAACAAAAAACCACTTAACAGAAATGATGATGGTGGCTTTTGATAAATTTTTCTTTTATCATACATAGAAAATGTCTGAGAAAAAAGTGCCTTTTCCAATTTCTTTTTCTTTTTATTTCTATAAAAACTGCACCAAAGGTTTAAATGTTGAGCGATTTTTTTGACAAGATTAACAAATGTATTGTATTGAAATCTTTTGTGTGATTTATTTCTGAAATATAAAGAATTTCTTTAAGTAATATAAACTAAAAAAAAAGCAGAGTTTAAGGACTATTTTCCTTAATAAGAATAAAATCAAGCAATGCGCATAGAAATCTAGCTTTCCCTCAACAATAAATTTCAGTGTATTTATCAAATATGAAAAATTGGGAATTTAGCACGTCATACAGAAATCTTATTAATGATAAATTTTGTATTCCCGTAATTAACTTTGATAATATACTTGCATGTGCCCGTGCAGAAAATTGAATTGGCATATTGGTTTTTTTTTTTTTTTGTTTTCTTACGAAGACAATAGAATGAAACAATTTGTTTTTTAATTTTGTTTTTTCTTTTTACCCACTTACAACTACAGTTCGAGTCGGAAAGAACTCCACCAATTAAAGGGGGATGTAAGAGAAGATAAACTCACTGTTTATTGTTGGTGTTTTGTTTAAGCTTTAATATTGTTACAAGTAAGACTTTGAGTGTTGAAAATTCTTATTCGCTTTAGGGTTTTATTTGTATAATATTTTTAGCTTTTCTAAAATCTAAGGAAAAGGTTTCCTGATGAGCTGGCCTAAGAAACCAGTGAAATGCGCATAGAAGCTAGCTTTCCCTTAAAATAAATTTCAGTGTACTTATCAAATATAAAAAATTGGGAATTTAACACGTCATAAATAAATCGTAGTAATAATAAAAAACAGTCTTCCCTGTTTAATTTGGCCTGGGATATTTTCTTCAAATATGTGACAAAATTCTGGCTTAAGTCTGCATTTAACTCCTGCTTAAAGCATTAAAAAATTGTCATACTTTGTCAAACCTTGTGTAACTTCAAGGAATGAATATTCAAGGCTCCTAATAAGTATCTGTATTCTGAGTGCAGAGGTGATTCTAAGTGGATTTACAAATGTCCTTCTGTATATTAAAAACACGCACGCTTCCGAACGTCTACAATTGAAGGAAGAATTTTAGCGACAAACTATTTCGTATTATCGAAGTAATTTGGGATCTACAACGCAAACTTAGTGAGCGTGCGAGACCGTTAGTCAAAAACAGACTGCCGCAAATTTATGGCAAATTTCATAATATTTGGAAAACATTTGTAAAGTTTGTTGCATATTTTCTTGATAGGACCTAAGGTCCTTTTCAAGATTACGGTGAAAAAACTCACAAAGTGCGATTATAATGTGTATAACAATTATTGTTTACACAATATTGTTTTGAATAATATAGCAAATACAAAAGTTTTTACTTTTTAGAACATTGGTGCTAGTCGTGTCTTTGGTCCGATTTATTTTGAAACTTGGATTTTTCTTTACTATGATAAATGTAACTACTTTCAGAATTCTGCGTTAATCCTAAGAAAAATTAAAGATTTAATGTTGCTTACCCAGTATTTACTATTTGTTAATAAATCATATTTTTAATGTATCCTAATGATATGTTGTAGTTCAGGTAAAAACACTGTCCGTGACAAAATAAAAACAATTCATCAAATCGGTTGCGAAGTTTACGTATTAACATAAAATATTTACATTAATTCCTGTAACAAAACTCCACATTTTACTATGAACAAACAAAATGATCGGTACATAATATTCCATATGTCCCATATCAAATCCAAAACCAAAAATCCTTTTCGTACGAAAAAAAAACGAAACAAATAATCATAGTTTACTTAACTATTCCAGTTAAATTTGGTATAAATAGAAATAAAACCATAAAATTTGCCATATGCCCCTTTTAAAACCTTTTCTCGGAATTGACCTTATTACGCCAAAACCGTAACCAATAATAGTTATGTCAATAAATTTGGCATATATAAGTTCAACATAGCTCACAGAATTGCGGTCAGGTATTATAGAGACTGCTAAACTGTTTTTAAATAGAGAGTTTTTTCCCCATTACTAAGAAACGTGGCTCTTAATCCAGTACTGATACCTCTTGAAACCCGCTTCTCCAGGGTCATTATTTATGCTGACGATGTTTCGATTGCTGTTAGGAGAAGTTTTTTTTTTCAACGATACGCGATGTTTTACAGATCGGTTTTTTACACCTTTCCAAAAGGGGTTGCGGCCAAGGGGTAAATCTGGGGAAATCCGAACTGGTCATATTCCCTGGGATGTATGGGACGATCGACAATACTGCGATACAACTGGCGAAGTGCGTAAAGTACCTGGGCATCATTCTGGACGACAAATTAAGCTTCAGACAAAATGTTATGAGACGATTGACTTTGTACTCTTGCAAAATGGCCATTGGCAAATAAATGATAGTAACACTGAGGATAATCCACTAGATCTATACGACCAATCCTTCTGTACGAACCCACTTGATAAGACTAAGGAAGGTGCAAAGAATGGCCTCGCTATTCTTCTAGCCGATGTGCTGGATGTTATCGTTCGCCTTCCACTCTTCGATCTGAATTCACCTAAAATGTACCCGACAGCGAAGTGAAAATAGATCAGGACATTGTAGGGCTATAAACTCGACAATCCAAGCCGCGGAGCTCATCTTAAATTTATTGCGAAGACTTTCGGACTACTGTAGCGTTTTGCAGGTGGAGATACTTGCGATCAAAGAAACTTTAGAATGGCTCAGACTATCTGATGTGCAGACGAATACTGCGGATATTTACGCCAATAGCCGTGCCGCCGGCTTATCCTTGGCATCTCCCTGAAAATTAAATCAGCCCTTGACTGCCGCTTATCTCTAAAGGAGATGGCTAAGCCGTTTGATATCAAGATGATATGGGTGTCAAGACACAAGGATAAACTCGTTAGAGTTCTTCTTTCCTGTAGTCGATGACTTCGGCGATCGTATATCAATATTGCTAATAGCAGATGACCCTAGACTAATTCATGCAGGACGGCCAGACAATTGTTGCCCCGCATTGGTGACTATCGGTAACAAAAGGGTATGTATATGTTTTGGTATCTGTTGTCACGGAACACTGTCATAGGTAGGAATGTACAGTGTATGGCAGCCGCATACTATGATTACTGCCGCATCTGTAACAACGAAAATAAGAAGGACTGTGACTGTCCTGCACTTGCAAGAAGGAGACTGGCTGAAATCGAATCTGCCGCCTTTGACGGATTGTATAATATATCTGCAGTTGCACTAGAGCACATTTTAAACTTCGTCAGAAGTTTGGGTTGGTTCTACGATGGGGGTTCTATTAAGTGGAACTTCATCGTATCACAAAGAATCATTAGGGCCAAGTGTTTTAGAGGAGTTCTGACTGCCATTTCTACCCAACATAACCTTTTAAAGACTGCTTCATAATTTGTTACAGATGCCATATAAAGTTCACTTCAGAAAAATTTTAATTTTTTGTGGAGGGTATTACAGCTTATTTGCTAAATTTCCTAATGATTAAATAATCATGATTTTAAATCAGATGTAAGAAAAAATTTTATATTAAGACTATTGTGTTTTTCCTATGAAAAACACGATGTAATATTATGCTGACCCTTTTTTCACTTCTTAATATATTTCATTTTGTTTTCTTTTATTGCTTCTTATTATATATATTGTTTACTTTAAAGGTTGCTTAAAAAAAAATTCAAGTGCTTCAGTTTTTTTTCCAACCTCTTTCTTTATATTATAAGTTTATTATACTTATAAAGTAAATGTATTTCTATATTAAGCACGTTTGAAACCCTCTGCCTCTTAAAAATTAGGGGAAAGTGAAAAATGAGATACTTTAATCATTAAATTTACCGTGATTTTTCTTTTATCCTTATGCTCTTTTGCGCTTGCCACTTTCATGGCTGAACATTCAAAACTGTCTTTTTTTTGTTAACAAGCTAATGCTGGGATACTATCGATGTTGTCTACTATCGATTTTTATCGATAGCTTGGATTTCTCTATCGACACTATCGATATTACTATCGACTGAATGTTTGTATTTGAGCGGGAAATCTTTAACTAGTTTTTTATCAGGCTACAGTTCGTTATTCTATCACTTTATTAAACGTATGAGACGTATGTATGTACGCAAGTTATTTAAGATGACAGTTTTTGAAAAATTGTGCTGCTGATAAGCTCCATTCTGAAGGAACCGAAGTAGCAGTTTATAGTCCCTGCTACTTCGGATATTTAATGGCAACTTAAGATACCGTTCTAAATTGGTTTTGATTCTCAACCCAAAAGGTAATCAATCTAGCGGACTTTTCTTCTTATTGTTGTTCATTGTTTTGTCCTATGCTCGCAATTGCAATTGCATTTGTATTTAAATTTTTTTACAACATTACAAACATTTTTCACATTTCAGTACCTATGTAAACATATACAAATTTCGCCATAACGGCCTTTCATTAGCAGTAAAAAAGCACAGCTAGGCCTACCATACCACCTGCCATTCGTGTTGTTTGTATTAGTTGCTGTGGTTCTGCGCAAATTAATAATAGCAAGTAAAAACTTGCGGCAAAAAACTGTGTGTGTATAGCGGCTGTTTCATGCCTTCATAGATGTATTTTCAATAATAATAATATCGATAACGATAATTTTCCTATCGATATTCTCAATATTTTAAGACTATTGATAGTATCTATAGTAGTATTGATAGTTTCCCGTCACAAATACAAACTTACGAAAAATATATATTTTTTTTCCATTAACATCTTATTTTTCTTGAATTCACGCAAAGAAAAAACATGGTTGTGGTAAACATATTCTAAGAGCAACATATTATGATAAGATTCATGATTGTAGTCACCGTATTAAGATAATTATTGAATCATATTATGACCAAATATATTCGTAATATTACATCATAATATTTTTCCCTTAATCATATTATTATCCTGTTAATCATACTTAGCTAAAAAGTAATCATATTATTATCGTTATAATCATTATAAGATAAGAAGTAATCATATTATTATCATGTTAATCATGATAAGTTAAAAAGTAATCATATTATGAAAAAACACCACTTTCACAACAATAAAAAATAAATTTAAAATTTTTTTCATCGATTTTTTATTTTTTGGCACTTTACAATTTTTTTTTAATGTAAAAGCAATTTCTTTTTTTTTAAATTTCCTTAAACTTTTTTTTTCATGGGTATTTTTTTTTTTTAATTGTGGCCAAGGACCGGAAAACGTTTTTTTTAATGTTTTTTAAAAAATATTTATCATTGGTGTTCGAAAAATATTTTAAACTATACAAAAAACAAAAAAAGAAAAAAATATTTTGTTTTATATTGTTGCTTTAAGTTCAAAATAATAAAGTTCTCAAAAAAAGTTTTAATTTTTTCGTACAAAATAAAATTTTTTCCCATCAGTTTAAAAAAACACAAAAAATATATTTATTTTTTCAGAACAATATTACTTTGTACATGAAAAGAAAAAAACTGAAAACTTAAAATTGAACATGACAAACATAAAAATTATGAGATAAGATTATAAAGATATGTATATTATTTTTTTACGCTGTTAAGGTATTTTTATTGTTTTTAACCGATTTAGCGATTTCAAATACATTTTAGAGTTTGTGTCTGATTATGATTTTTTCGTAAATTTTTGCCATGTTCGCGATAGAAGCGATTTTTTCCTGTAAGTTTCTGGTTCTTTACAGCTTTAACGATTTACAATAAATAGTAGACTCTGCTATTATGCCGTTGTTAGCCAATTTTTGCGAATTTCCGCTAATTTTGCAATTTTTTCCGAATTTTTGCCATTCCTTGTAGTTTTAGGGACTTCCAATCAATTTTATGTATTGTTTGAAATATTAAAAATTTTCGCAAATTTTCGCTACTTTTGCAAACTTTTGCGAATTTTTGCAATTTTTGCGTAGCTTTGTTGCTCTATGAAGCAATCGTCGCAAGTTAAACATTTTCGCTATGTTAGAAAACTGTTGCGAATTTTTGCAACGTTTAATTTGCTAATAAAATTTGTGCCCATAATTCTTTTAAATTTGCATTTTCATAATAGGGGTGATTATAACTTTAACTAAAATTCACAATTTAAACTACAAAATTTGAGTTCTCAATGTAAATTTCTAAAAACAAAAAAAAAAAAAAAATATTTTTCAACATTTTTCATTTTTTCGAATTTATTCTATGAGCTAAATTTCAGTTATGTATTTTATAAAGCTTTTTTGTAATAGTTCTATTCCTTCAATTTTTCAGAAATGACTTTATACACTACCAGACTATTATATTGTATTTTCTTGGTACATTTTACCTTAGCTTTCCTTTGGAAAGCAATGAGGTATATTTTATGTACAGAAAAATTTACAATTATAAGACACCAGCAGAATGTAATGCATTTTCTGGCCCGCTACGGCCTGATTGTGGCTCAACAACTCTGATAGAAAATTATTTTACAAATGGGGCTAACAAAATATTGTTAGAGTAAAGAAATTTTGTTTTCTTCTTAAGTATACTATAACTACACGTATAGAAAGTTATCATGTTATGACTATTAAATATCATGAAATGGTTGTAATATGTTTTCAAAGTTATCATTATTTAGTTGTTAGAAAAATAATTATTTTTCCAACGACAATACTCACATTTATAATTGCGATAAACATTGATATGTTTACAGTAACTAAAATACTATTGTTATCATAAAAACAATTTTTAATTAAGGCTTATGGTTTTTTTTTATCATTGTAAAGGAAAATTATTAAGTGAGTTATTTTCTAAGCCCCTTTACCCCAATTGAAAAATATTTTCATACACATTTGTTTAAAAATTCAAATTAAATAAGGTAATTTCATTAACAGAAGCGGACAGGTTCCGACTAGTAGCAGTATAGTATTCGTTATTTCGATAAAATTTTTTATTTCAACAAAATCAACAAAATCAACAAAACTGAATTTGTCAAACAAACTGTATTTTTTATTTATTTTACTTTCGAATGCAAAATTTGACTACCGTGCATTAAGGACATATTCATACCCAGTAAACCAGAGAATGATATGATTGCTAAAACGATATGATATTTTCATTGAAAGGTACAATTTAAATACTACTACTGGGTGCCCCGGTAGGCTAGTTGGTAGTAAGCTTGTCTATAAGTGCGACGGATTCGATTGCCGCCAGAGACTCTGGTCTGTTTCACTACAACTGGCTGAAGGTCTACTTTAGTATTGCTCGATTAGTTAAGTTAGAATATAATTTTTAATTGTATTTGCAACTCTTATTAATTAAATATATAAATAATTAGTATTGGGTTCGAATCTCAGGTCAGTCAAGAAAAAAAAATTATCAATAACAATTTTAATTAATTTTCATGTTGTAAAATTCCTTTCTTCATAAAAATAATTTAACGAAAAATTTAATTTGATGAACTTAAGCCTGATTAAAAATATTAAAATTTGGATTAAATAAATATATACTACCACCAGACAATATCTTTTGGTCTAGTTTTTAATAAAATTTTTAATTTTAAAATACATATCAAAATCAATTAAGTATTTAGATTTTTCATATTCACATCTATTACAAATTGTTTTTCATTTATAACAAATTAAAAGAACAAATTGTAAGAACAAATATTTAAATTGAATTTGTATTAGATTTGAATAAATAAAACCTAAGATGCATTTTTAATGAATCAATTATAAATGCCGTTAAAGCCCTTATGACACTACATTTTTAATGCATTGTTTAAGTTTTGGTGAACAGTACAAATATAATGTAATACAAAAATTTACCAAGTGCAAAGAGTTAAGCTGTATTAAGATAAATGGATAAACTGTCAAAAATTTTACTACAGTTATCGATAAAAAATGAAGTTATGTCAAAAAAAAATGTAAAATTGTTTAACTTAAAATTGACATTTCAAGCTTGAAATATTAAAAGTGTTGCTGAATCAGCGGTTCATGGGAAAATTCAGCGATTTACCGCTTTTTGTTTTTAGGTTTCTCATAAACAAAAAGTTGGCAGCATTTAATAAAATAAACAAAACAGGGATGGCTAAGTTGTTTCAATTGTACTTTTTTGTTGATCCTTTTTTAACTAAGATTTATAATACCTTTTTGTGGTGTTTTTTATGAACATAAATAAAATTAATCTATATATATATATAAAAGAAAGTGGCGTTAGTTACTACGTTTATAACTAAAGAACGGCTGGACCGATTTCGATGATTCGTACCAATTCGTAATGGTCTCTCACCAAGTAAGAAGAATAGCAAAAAAAATCTAAAATAGGTGGCGCCATTGAAAATTACTCAGTATGAACTTAATCGTTAACTCTGCATTTGACGATGCTTTGATCTTTAGCAAAGTTGTTGAGCATGAGCCGGCGAAGGTTTATAAGTTGATATGACCAATTTCAGACAGGATTTCGCAAGTATTTAATTTTTATTATAATTTGGAAAATCCCGAGCAACGACGGGATCAAACAACTAGTTATAAATAACAATTAAATTTTGACTTGCAATTAGGGTAAAAAAGTACATTTTTTAAAGGTTGTTGGTACAATTTTAAAAATTCTCAATGCCATCCCTGAAACAAAACCTCAACAAGAGAAAAAAAAACTAAAAAACTTTGTTTACATTTTTTATAGTTTGCTCTTTCTTACATTTACTGTTTCCTTCTATCAATTCTATATCAATTAATGAATAAAAAATGTAGTGTCATAAGGGCTTAATCAACTGATAAACAAGTATTTATGGATTAGATTATATGTCAGCCATTAATAAACTACTTCTATGTAATACAGATGGTATTAAGTAGTCATTGAAAAGTAAGTTTGTCAATAATTGCAAGTTATTACCAAGTCTTTGCTGGGTAAGTGAAAATAAATCATGACGATAACAAAATATTGATTGTAAATATATGTTAGTAACGACGTAATAGAAAAAAAAAACCAGAGCAAACCATTCTTGCATTCTATTTTTCTTTAATTGTTAATTTGATTACCAGTAAAATTAAAAGAATGTAGATGAAGGTCGTGTCAGGCTGTAAAATGAATTAAATGTAATTTACTTCAAGGTTCACAACAACTCAAAACGCACATTAAAAAGATAATTAAGCTGATAAAATACTGTCTTTAAAATAAAGCATTTAAGTAATTAATTTAAAAAATTTGAACAAATAAAAAATTCCATTGAAATACAAAATAAAATAATTCAAAAAAAAAAAAAATTTTAATCGTTTGACTCTTCAACATTATTTTAATGAAATGTTTCATTAATATGATAACAAATATTCACAATCTTAATAAAATTTCTTGTATTAAGTAAATGCAAGTCTTTCATCGATTTTATGATAATTTTATATTATCACATATTCATAAAAGAAATTTTTGATTTATAAAAGGTTTATTAAACAAATTTTTATAGAATAGGGGTAAATATTAAAAAATAAAATTTACTGTTTGCTCGCGCTTTAAAAAAGCCATATAGAAACTTCCTCCGTGTTTAAATGTATTTTCAAAAATGTTATTGTTTAAAAATGTTCTTCCCCTTGTTAGTTAAAATTTTTTTTTGCATAATACATATTAAGATAAATAGGTTTGTGTGAAAGTAAGTACTAGGTAGTTTTAAATTTTCCCTTTCCCTTTATATTTTTTTGAGATTTTTTTTTTTTTATATTTATGGTTGCCTAGTAGTAGCTTTCTGTTAAAGGAATTATTAAAGTGAAAGTGAATTTTAAAAGTGAAATAAATTAATAAAGGTTTTTATCTATCTTTTTATACCCACACCATCAAAAATGAAAGGAGAAAACTTTCGTCCAGAGGATCCAAAATTGACCACTGGTTCCATATAATTTCCCTTTCTATTCCACTTTATACAAAAAAAATCGATGTAAATATCAATCTAATATTACATACAAAGACCCTATATATGAATCTTAACCTCAAAATATTATTTTGTTTTGAAGGGTCCATGATTGCTTATGAGTCGCAAGTAAGGTCCACTTTTAAAAATTTATCTGCAAATACTGCGGTGTAATTTGAATATTGGAAGATTATAGAAAAATTATTTTTTTTTGCAATTTGACTGCTTATTGCGAAACATATTTGATTTCTCAGGATATTGTTTGACATACACATACAGCGGTTGGCCAAGTTAGCATTAACATACCAAATGTATCGAAAAAAACACACATGGGTGTTAAACGTATGAGTTAGCAACATAAATATTTATGAGCTTCGCATCGAAAACTATTTCTTTCAAAGATTATTCTATTAGCTTTTTTCTATTTATTATCTAGATGATGTCATTAAAAACGCTCTGGCTCCGAGGGAAATAAAGAGTAGCTGCTGAAATTTATAATACTTATAAAATATGTATATTACACTGTATCTTGAACACCCTCTTTTAATCTACTATTACCTATCGACTTTAACGTGAAGTTTTTTTTTTGTTTCACTGTTTGACAAATTCAACCATGGAGAGGTACACAATTGAGCAGAGCGATAAGATTGTTGAAGACTTTTACGAAAATTCAAATCAAAATGCATTTCGTGCTTTTTTGGTCAGCATAATCGACCAAATGTGTCCATAATCTGGAGAATTGTTTGCCAATTTCAGTAAACCGGGCCTGCACGCAATATGAAAACTCTGTTTGGTGTGGCTTGTGGGCTGCCGGCGTCACCGGGCTGGGCAGCACTTCTTCGAAAATGAAGCCGACCAAGCAGTTACTGTGAATGGTTTCTGCTATCGCGATATGATATGGCCTTCTTGTGGCCAGAAATTGAGGATATGAACCTGACCGATATGTGGTTCCAACAGGATGGTGCCACTTGCCACACAGTGCCAGAAATGGAATGACCATGTTATCTCACGTCGTTTGACACCGTTTGACTTCTTTATTTGCGTATATTTAAATGAAACAAAAATTACCTAAATAAGCCAAGAACAATTCAAGAGCTTCAGCCGTTGCGAGCATTTGGCCGATATTCTGTGTTACACATAATTGTCAGAGATCCTTCTATCATAATAAAAAAACAATTAAGATAATTCTCTGAAAACTTTTTGTTTTATTAACAATATACATCGCGTGTTTTGGTTGGACCGCCCTTTATAAATACACAAATTAAGAATTATAATATTACTATTTTGAAAAAACAAAAAAAAAAAAAAATAAAAGTATGTATCACATTAAAATTAATACATTTATCACATCAAGTACTTAAATATCCATGTCCAATCCCAATAATGGGAAGAGGTACATTTTTTTTACTCCAATCAACTTCTAGTCTAGGTCACTAGAAGATGGTTGGAGTGAAAAAATACTTAAAAATTAAGTTAAAATGGTACGAGCGAATCTATGTGCTGGTATTAATACGTTCATAGTTCAAAATAGATACGGTCTCACCAAATACAGAGCGATAACTTGACGCCTTTGATATTCGGCCTTAAACTTGATTTGGCCAATGTGCCAAGCTTTAAATATAATTTTAGGTTCTTTGAATAATGGATTTTTTTATCACTGGCAAAGATTCGATGCAAAAAGTTTTTTTTCTAAAATTAGAAAAAGTTCTGTTGCCTGAGTGACTCCCAATGGCTTTGCAAATCTTTATGGATTAAAAATGTGTAACAAAATACACCATCTGTTTTGTATCTCACATTTTTAAGTTCTACCATGTTTCTTATTTCAAAACACAAAAATGTATTGGACATTCTTGTGAGTTTAAAAATAAATAATTTTTCATTTCTTTTAAAATCTAATGAATAATTTGAAATATACTAAAAATTTTATTTGTCTGTATCTATTTATTCTCCGTTTTTATGACGTCAAATATTCTGTTGATGGAGGGAGACCTACTTAAAAATAAATTTAATTGAAAATGTAATTTGAGCTAAGAGCATGAAATTTTTTTCTTTTACGGAAATAAAAGGTATAACTTGATCGAAGTGATACGCAATGTACATTTTACTTTGTTTTAAAGACAAAGATTGACAAAGATGAAAATAAAAATAAAATTATTGCGTTCTTGAGAATAAAATGTGTAGAGGGAATGATTTATAAAAAAATCTATTTAAGGGTAGAAAATTTGGGCTCACAAGAAATAAGAAAATTCTACAAATATTTACCCGTAGTGCGTACGAATTAAAATTTGTCATTAAAAATGTGATTCGTGTTTTTTGTAATCTGCAGAGGAAGTTAATCGGCTGAACATTTGTCTAAAAGGATTTTTTTCTACACTTTATTCTACTATTGATTTCGCTCTACACTTAAGGGGTCGTCTTCTAAATTAAGCATACTTTTTGCTTGTATGTAGTGCCAAGCCTCAAAATGGATTGTACCCTAAAATTGCCAGATATTTAATTAAACGCCAGGGAGTTTTTAATATACTGCACTATGTTTTTTATTCACTACAGCTAGTGGTAAGGAGGGCTGACAAAGTTTATCATTCCGTGTGATACTTTAATTAATCTATAAATATTTAATATACTTTTGGATAAGTCTTTAATAGGCCTAAAACCAAAACAAATTATTATACTGTGAGATCGATTTTTAAGGCTTATTCCTCAAATATCTTAATCTTGATAGAGGATATCATTAAATACAGGGGCCAACAAGTTTTTAAGCCATTGACAAGAGTATACTTTTCTTAATGCCTGTTTTAACTCACATTTATGCAAAAACCAATTTTGGAATTTTGTCTTAAATCATTTAAACTGTGGTTGTATTGCTTCATATAAGTCTCGCCTGAATTTCGCCGATGTTGTGTTTTGATAACCAAGAAGCTTGAAGCTAATTTAGATCCATTGGCCCTTGCCATTCTCTAGATATGTATATAGAAGAAAGTTTGGCCTTTTTATGGCTTAAAGATTATAAAATAAATAAATAAATTGAAATTGAAATTGAAAGAAATAACCAAACAACAATTGATTTATGGGTTAAATTATAGGTAGTAGTGGTTTGTTGCTCATATTTTAGTCATTAATGCTGAATTACAATAGCAAAATTATAAGGAGTGGATGTGACAGCAAAAATAAGCCGTCGAAATAGTGTCTGCACGCAAATAAAAATATTGTTGCAGGTAACTATATTCTGAAAGTAACATACTCTTGTTTGATTTAAAAAATGTTTATGTTTGCAGGTTACTTTGTTATTGTTAAATATACCATATATGGCTAAAAAAAAATCCCGAAATCAACCATAATATGGTCAAAATTAACAAATAGAAATTGGGAATTATTTCCTTTCGTAGGTTACTTTATATTATATTCAACATTTTTTTTATTTTTTCGAATTTATTCTATGAGCTAAATTTCAGTTATGTATTTTATAAAGCATTTTTGTAATAGTTCTATTCCTTAAATTTTTAGGAATGACTTTTATACACCACCAGACTATTATATAAAAAAAAAAATGTTGAATATAATATAAAGTAACCTACGAAAGGAAATAATTCCCAGTTTCTATTTGTTAAAATTGTTGAGTTAAATACATTCAATTTATAAAGTATCACTATCCAGTGTGACACAAAGAATGCTGACGAAGGCCGTAGCGGGCCAGAAAACGCATTACATTCTGCTGGTGTCTAATAATTGTAAATTTTTCTGTACATAAAATATACTTCATTGCTATCCAAAGGATAGCTAAGGTAAAATGTAACAAGAAAATACAATATAATAGTCTGGTGGTGTATAAAACTCATTCCTAAAAATTTAAGGAATAGAACTATTACAAAAAAAAGCATAACTGAAATTTAGCTCATAGAATAAAAAAAATGTCAAAATTAACCATAATTTGTTCAAAATTAACTATATTTTGTTCAAAAATAACCATATTTTGTTTAACATTAACCATAATAATGGTCCAAATGCTTCATATTATGTTCAAACTTAACCATATATCAGAATTTGGACAAAAGCAACCATATTATGGTCAGAATTAACAATACTGTGTTTAAAGTTAACCATGTTATGGTTATTTACTTCATCCATTTTTTCAATATATGTTTCTCAAGCTTTTGATAAAGTCTGGCATGAAGGCTTATTATACAAATTGAAGCTAAACTTACCAGTAAACACACACAAGCTATTAGAAAGCTACTTAGTCGAAAGTTTATTATTAAAGAAGGTGATTATTTAAGTTCTCCTCAGCTAATTGACGCTGGAGTCCCTCAGGGAAGCATCCTGGGCCCACTTTTATACTCAATATATACCTCGGATATGCCAAAAAACAACTACACCCAAACTTCAACATTTGCTGATGATACAGCTTTTCTAAGCGTGCACGAAAACAGTCAAGAAGCATCTCGATACCTACAGGATCATATATTTCAACTTGAACTATGGTTAAAGCAATGGAGGATAAAGATCAATGAGCAAAAATGCGTACATATAACACTCACCTTGCGTCGGGAATCATGCCCCCCTATTACAATCAATAATCAAATAATTCCTCAACATTCGCATGTAAAATATCTCGGTATACATCTGGATCGGCGATTAACGTGGAAATGCCATATAGAGGCAAAATTAACTCAAATGAAACTAAAAGCCATTCAAATTCATTGGCTTATTGGTAGAAACTCTGTCCTTAGTCTCGACTGCAAACTTCTTCTTTACAACTCCATCTTAAAGCCAATCTGGTGCTATGGTATTCAGTTATGGGGCACTGCCTCGGCCTCTAATAATGAAAAAATTCAAAGGCGCCAAAATAAAATTCTTCGAATAATCACAGCTGCCCCTTGGTATGTAAAAAACTCAAATATTCACAAGGATCTCAATGTTCCATTAGTCAAAACTATGATAACGAAATATGCAGTAAAATACTGAAAAAGGCTCGAATTGCATCCGAACCCACTAGCACGAAATATTTTAAATGATAGCGGCCACACTCGCTTAAGAAGAAGAGACACTGCAGCACTTAACCAATTAGATGAGCGATAAACACCTATATACGTGAACAGAACCCGTGATGAAGAAAATTTTTGTCTGGCACTGGCAGGACATAAAATAACGTATTAGGCTAAGATTTGATAAATTATTGTTAGTTCATATTTAATATATGAAGATTCAATAAATAAATAATTAGAAAAAATATGTTTTCAATATGTTAACTAAGTGTCAAAGCAAACAACAACAGTATTGTTGTCTTAAAAATATTATTTTAAATTTAGAAGTAAACATATTATTGTTATTACATAAAGGGTTTTTTTTTAGAGTGTCACAACTTTGAGTTGGCATCACTGCTTTTTTTGAGCAACCATTTAACAGATGATAGTTGCTTTTTGTTTAGTTTTCTTTGAAATTTTATTATCGAATTACACCAGAGCAACGCGTGCAAGTTGTTGAAATTTTAATCAAAATAATTCGGCGAATGGGCTGAAGCATAAATTGATATTGATTTTGAATTTCCATTCAAAATTTTGATTGGCGGCGTTGTGTTTTACGTCTAATTTAATTTTATATTCTTAAAAAAAATATGTTATTATGTCAGTTAATTTCTTATTACATATGTATTTTTAATTGATATCACAAATTTTTTAATTAAAATCATATTTAATTGTTTGCTGTGTAGGGTATACCTTATAGTATATGGTTTAGTTTGACGGACTGTACTTTCTTACTTGTGTGCTTTTTTTGTTACTTTGTATGTATAAATTAGTTTAGATTGAACTCAAAATTTAATATTTTATTTTATATTTTCATAAATATGGCAAGAGTGATGGAGAATACTTTAAATTTGGCCCGTATGGTCATCAATTCTGGTAGCGGCTAC
Source organism: Pollenia griseotomentosa (assembly GCA_963931875.1). Taxonomy (NCBI): domain Eukaryota; kingdom Metazoa; phylum Arthropoda; class Insecta; order Diptera; family Polleniidae; genus Pollenia; species Pollenia griseotomentosa. Next base: position 206,054,725 of record OZ007560.1, read on the forward strand.
ACGCCTAATATCATTACTTCTACTAAATAAAAAAATCTAGACATCAAGTCAACCCAACCCAGAAGCAAAACTAAAGTTTTTCATTTATAAGGAAAACATCAGTTCACAACTTTTGCGCCACCTAGTATGTACTTAACTCCCAAACCTGTTAAAGTGAATAAAGACTTTTTAAATAAACAATTTTTACATCCAAAATACACAACAGAAAACAAATTATTGGTTTTTGTCCCACTTTTCTATTACTTAACACTAGCAAAGACCTTTTCCTTAAATCGTGATTTAATATACACAAGATAATAATAGTAAATTTGTTAACGAACATAAATTTCTTTATTTTCAAAACACTTTTGGGTCATTTTGGATGGGTTTTTTGTACAATTTAAAAATAGAAAGAGCCACAAATTTACTTGTTTTTTAAACCCTGGCATTCATTTTTATTATTTTTTTAATGTGGCAATCAAATTATATCAAAGACAACAGCTCTTTATGTAAGTACATGCTAAGAAAAAACGATGTTGCTTTTTGACTAGCAATTGAAACAAATTTTTTTTTTTTTTATATAATCTCTTTAGTTTTCCCTTAAAAGGCAAAGTATAAAAAAATCATAGAAACAAGGATAAAGGCTATTCCTTTCCAGTAAAAATAATATTATAAAAAAAACATTTACTAAACGATTTAGATCCTTTAACATTTTTAAGAGAAAAAATGAAAAGAAAACACTTGTTAAGTAAGTTTTTATCATTATGTATATTTTAAGCTGGACAACAAGTGTAAGTGTTTAAAATAAGTATTAATACAAAATAAAATTTAATTAAGAATTATTTTTAGCTTAAGTAATATGCAGTGATGCCTAAAGAGTGAAAGTTCTTTATCGCCTACAAAACGTTCTTAAATGTTATACAGCTAAAAAAGAAAGTACTAGATTATTTTTGTAACATTTTTTTTATTAACTTTCCTCTACTTACACAAACGGTTCCGACTTATTGAATTTTAATTTTGTTATAATTATGAACGAAGAGCGCGAGATAATTGTGATTTCAATTTAGAGCAGTTTTGAAGTTTATGAAAGCAAGATATGTGCGCGTGTTAGTGATGTAACGAATATTCGTATTCGTATTCGAAATGCCGAGTATTCGCCTAAAAAAATCACTGTTTTTAACGCAAAATCAAATCTTCTTTTAGTACAGTAAAAAACAAACAAACATTAACAGAATTATGTCACTACCAGGGCTGTGGAGTCGGAGTCGGAGTTGAGGTTTTTGTACCGGAGTCGGAGTCGAAGTACCCACAAAAACTAGCGACTCCGACTCCGACTTTTTTGCATTACAATTTTTCTAATATTTTTCAAAATAAAAAATTTTAATGACCAATTTCTCCAATTCTTTTTAAATATCAATACATATTTAAATATAATTTTTCTTATAATTTTATTTTTATTTGACATAAGAAAACAAATTTTAAACATAAATTGATATATTAATAAATTAGTGGAATTGGCCATAAGAGGGTCTGCTTTTTGAAATTGTGAAGTCAGAAAATAAGGACCCGTATACTTTTCATATGAGTAGGTGAGTTTCAAAAATTAAAAAATTGAGATAACATCTTATTTTGACAATTTATAAGAATAGTTATATAGATTGAAATGAAATAGAGCCGAATTAAGGAATTTAAAAATTAAATTTGTAAAGATGTTGTTTTTTATTTATCGTATATTAACAAATATTTTTGTAGTCATTTTCATGAATATGACTTGAAATCAGCTGTAGCTCCTGTGGTGAAAGCATTAAGTGAACTACATTTGAAGTTCCAATCTTCAAGGTGAATTATAATAGAATAAAAGGAAAAGGAACTCGGAAAAATACATGAAATTGTTCCAGATATAATTCCCATCAATGTGGGGGTTAACCCGAAAAATGATTTGAGAATACTTTTATCTGCTCACTTTAGGGAAAATTGGAGAGATAATAAAGACTTGCAATTTCAAATTTCGGTCTTGGACAATAATAATATTGAATTAGGAACGGAAAAATGCAATGGCGAGTACACTGAAGAAAAAGATTTAAATTTAGTTGTTTAAAAATTCACATAAAACTACATCAAGCCACATTTTGAAAACTTTACAGCAGACCGCGCAAACATGTTGATAATCGCAAATGATGTTTATGTTATAAAAATGTGCATTTGTACGAATATTTTATATGATTCTAACATATTTTTTTATGTCGATGATATACTTAAAAAATTACGTCATAAAAGGTTCGTTACCTTCTATGGTACTGTTCCATGCCTTGAGACAAACAGCACCAAGTCCAACAACAAAAGGGGTGCTATTTCCCAAAAATAATAGAAGGCTAACAACATTTTTTTACGTTACATTTCTCTTCAAAATGTGTTATATAAATTGTAGAACTAACAACTGAAGGCGCATCTGCATGTTTTAATAAACTATATTAAATTTTCCTGAGAAAGATTTGTCTTAATAAATAAAACAAGACCAAAATGACAGTGTCTGAATTTATGTATGTTTATTAAAAACAAAAGACCTCACTTCACAATTTACAAAAAATGACTGTCCTTTGCCTCTATTAATATTGTGGTAAACAACACTAAGTACATTTAAAGCCTTTAACGTCTAAGCCAATTGGACTTGGTGTTGTTTTCAACTTTTCTATCTCGAATGCTACATTAGATAGGACTTATGGAAATTCACACATCTATAAATTCCAACAGTATAAAAAACGTTATTTGAAAAAGATGTGAATTGGTGTAGTTTATCTCTCCCCTACAGAACTATTTTTACATTTTTTAGCACTGTTTGCATAATTTTAATAAATTAATATAACCTTTAAAATATACTAAAGTTCAATGATCCCATACGGATTGAAGCAAAACTCGTTTCTTTCGAAAGTTCGTAACAAAACTCGTTCGTTCCAAAATTAAATCCATTATTATTCTATATTTCAGTTGGTTTAAATTTCTAAACTGTTGAGTTATAAGTCAAGAATGTCATAACACTTTAGAATTAAAAAAGTTCAACTCAATTGGTCTATTTAATCGGGCGCTATATGTTTTTTGCATTTTTTCCAAAATCCAAATAAAATATTTTGCAGCTTTCCTACTCATATAGTAGGTTAAAGCTCAATGCGCGGCACGTTAAATTAAAATATCGATTTGAAATTTTTACAGAATCATTTTGTTGCTATATTTAACCATTTAACAGGTACTAAATTAAAAAAGAGTTCAAAGTCAAATAAAAACTAGTCTCTTAAATAATGCTAGGTTAGAGTAGGAGTCGGAGTCGGAGTCGGAGTTGGAGTCGGAGTCGGAGTCGTACTTAAAAAATTTCACCAAAAGGAGTCGGAGTCGGAGTTATAACTTTTTCTTAACGACTCCACAGCCCTGGTCTCTACAAAAATAATTTATGAAAATACTTAGGGGATGTTAAGCATTCCTAGATATACTATCATTTAAAGCAAACGCATAATTATCGTAAGAAAGTTATCTATAACTTGAATGGGTCAACAATTACACAAATTAAAAATGCGTTTGCTGCGTTGGGTTAAAAATTGTATATCCTAATCTGAAATAAATTGGAAAATATATTTTAAAGTGCATGAGGTATTAAAAGAAACTCGTTCTACTTATAATGCAATAATTGAGGGTAGGAAGCTAAAAAGTTAAATCATTATCATTTAAAAACGAAGTTAAGCAAATTAAAGTTATGAAACGTGAGATAACACGGCATTTGAATTTCTCGCGCAAAAGAGCCATTGTTTCGTTTTCTGTGCGGCAAATGACACCATCCTGTTGGGACCACACATTGTCCAGGTCCATATCCTCAATTTCCGTTCACAAGATGTTCGTTGTCATCTTGCGATAGCGAGCACCATTCAAGTTAATTGCTTGGCCGACCTCATTTTCGAAAAAATACGGCCCGATGTCGCCGCCATGCCATTAACGAACTAAACAAGCAATGCACAGCTGTTCAATTCTCCCGATTATGCTGATCCAAAAAATCACGAAGTGCTCGAAATGCATTTTGATTTGAACGCCCATGTTCCAAAAAGGCTTTAAAAATTTTTACGCGCAGCTCCATTTGTACCTCTCAATGGTTCAATTTGTCAAATATTGAAACAAAGAAATGTCAAATAAGGTTGGTTAAAATGAACAAAGTGGACCAACCTTTGTTGAAGTAAAAGTAGAAAGTATAGGTATCAGTGTGACCATTTCTTCATATTGGCAACTAATTAAGCATTAAACATTTTGATTAAACTGCAAAATTTTCATTTTGCATTTTATTTAGCATTTTTATAAAATGTTTTCCGCGTTTTTGTTATTTATTTATTTTCAATGTTTTGAGAGATAGTTTTATTGATCAACTGAAATCTTTTGAGTTTATAGCTCCTTTTTAATCTGCATGCTTAAAAGTACCAATTAACAAAGCTTTAACTATTTTGTACGATTTTTAGGAAGATAAATAACATTTTACGTATTTTGAGCCTCTACTTCTACTTTATAATAATATTATTATTTAGTTTGGATTGAAAAAAATGTTTTAGAAAATAAACATAAATACGAAACACTGTTGTAGGGAAAATTTGCAAACGGTTTCTCAATTGAAAATGTGTGTAGTTTTGAAAACTATTGTTGCTTTATTGTGAACACCAGTGAAAATGTTGCTGCCATTGCGAACGAAGCTTTAAAGCTTAAAATTACTTTTCTACAAGACTAAAAAATAGACTTACGCACTTTTTCCTTATTGCCACAGATATATACTTTATTAGGTCTAAGATCAATATTGTAGGAATTACAAATGGAATGACAAACTTATACCCTTTTACATTCAGTGAAGGGTAAACTGAGATAGGAAAAATTTATATAACAAACCCGGTAAACGTTTTTCCTTTATATTTATATTTCTTTTTTTATTTAATGATGTTATTAAAAAATAAATTGTTTTTAGTAAAGTATGGGTTTATTTACATATATACGTTAAAAAATTTCGCATACTTTGAAATAATTAATATTTAATATTTAACATAATAAATGTTGCTCAACATTTTTCACAAATTTAAATAGAGTGTTAGGCTTTAAGAAAAACAATATGTTTTTTTTAGATATTCTACGAAGTATTAAAATATTTACTGGCAATAAACACCTTCTAAGTAATAAATCAAAATCAGCAGAACATAAATTTCGGTCATGTGGTTTTGAAGGAAATTTTTTTCTTTACATCTTTTATTTTACTCTTCGTTAATATTGCTTTTATTATTCTTTTTTTGTTTTTTGGTTTTCTTTTTCTTTAATGATAAATTAATGTTAATTAGAATAATGTTTTTATACCAACAGCGTTAAGGATTTATTTTTACTCATTTCGCCCCAAGAAAAATATCTTACATACCTTTAATGCTTTTTTAATTAATTACCGAAACGAGGTCGAATTCATTAAAATATAACTTACTGTTTACATATAGACACATTATTTTAACCCATTAGGTGTATAAGCTTTAATATAGATTTCGTTTGACTTTGTGTAGTAAAAAATACTTTTCTAACTCAGGAATGAAATAGCTAATTGATATAAGTTAACATGTTAATCTGTTGGGAATATTGATTGCAGGAAAATTAATAGCCATAGTCTTGTCTGTAAGAGAGTCAATTCGTATTCCAAAAGGTATTTAATAAAATTTTTTAAAGGGTTGGTGTAGATTTTGTGTAGCTTAGAGTTAAATTAAAGTAAGATTTAAATTTAATTCCAATTGGATTCGAGTAAAAGTCGAGAAAGATTCGAATAAAACTAGTGAAACATTTCACTAGAAATCGAGTATAATTTGGAAATAATTCATAATTAATGGCCTGTTCATCGATTTCGAACAAAGACTTGGTTCGCTTAGCTTACATGTAAACCAAAAAAAATGTTTTATAATTTGTTAAAGATGAATAGGCTGTAAGGCATTAACGGAGCTACCCAAGAGCGCGAAGCTTTTTTTATATAAAAACTTCTTATTGTCATACAGTTTAAAGTTTGTTTCATTGAAAATGTACTGGCTCATGTCAAAAATAACGTTTGACGCTCTTATATATATAATTCGGTAAGCTAAAGTTGGATATAGCTTATGAAAAATTAAGAGCCTTATTCCGTAAAACGCAACGCACAAACATTTTATGGAAAGCAAAATCAAATTCAAAAATATTTTATTATTTTGTTGTTGCTTTCTCTAGAAATTCATTATTTGTTTTAAAATTTTTAACGCCACAATATATAGTATGAAGTGTTTGAAATTTAAAAATTCAATATAAATCGATTGAAATTTAAAAATTCAATATGAGTTTCTGTAGAAATCAACAACACAATTTTAAAATATTTTTGAATTTGTTTTTGTTTTAAATAAAATTTTAGGCGTTGCGTTGTGCTTTACGCAGAGACCGTATTTTAATTTAATTTTTTAGACCAATCTTTTTTGTTTTATTCATATAAAAAGAAAAAACTTGTGATTAAACAATTTTTTTTATCCATTTGGATTTTTTTAATTTAAAAAAAAAATATTTTTTTTTCTTTTCGAAAAATATGAAATTTATCACAAAAGTTAAAAATTATTTTCATCTATTTTCATTAAATGAAAAAATAAGAAAAAACTATATAAGGAAAACAGTAAGAGAAAAGAATGTTTATATGCACATTTACGCCAATTTTGCACAACTTACCGATAGCTTAAGGTCGGATTTTATCGGTCGTATAAAAACTGTTCCGTTTTTATAACTTTACTTAAATCTAAAATGAGCGATAAGCCAATGGAAGAAGATTTTAGATAAAGCTACAATTCAAACAACAAAGACTAAATTAAAATCGGCATTAGGAGCAACGGTGCCACAGACACACATATCCAAGAGAATACAGCTAGAAAAGAGAATAAAACTTTTAATCGGTTGTACCGATTTTCTTTAAACAAAGCTAAACACACTCTTGATCGGCATCTTTCAAACAAATAAAATAAATTGAAAATCGGACCAGTGTTTTTACTCTACGATGGATTGGACAGATACATAGATACACACAGATGAACACTACAAACTTGTTACATTCCACTTTTTTGGGAGGGGTTGAAAACGGTTGGGATTCTGCTATAATTTACGACTTTTAGTTGCTTTATATAAGAATTTTTTGTTTGGAAACAAATTTTAATATAAAATTTGAAAAATTTAAAGAAAATACTTAGTTGACAATTTTTTTTTTTTGTAATATTTAGCGTTTAAGAATTTTTTTTTTTTGCGAAAATAAATTTTTAATCATAAAAGATGTTTACATATACGATATGGAAATAAAAAATAAAAAGATTTTGGGCTTCTGGTTTTACGGAATAAGACCCTAAAGAAATCACAAAAAAATAATTGCTAGGCCATTTTTAAGTAAACGTCTGCTTTGAAAATTTTAATAAATTCCTAGACATTTTTTTAATGTTTCTAAAATTATTTTTGATTGAAAAAACAAAAACGATTTGTTTGCTTGTGTCGAAACAACATCAACACTGTAAGAAAAAAAAAATCATACATACCCAGTTAGCATTTTGTATCATAATAGAATCATTTAGCAATCAGCTTTAAGGGCAAAGTAAGCGCATATGATCTTATTTTTCGATCACAAATTATACTCTCGTTGTGAGAAAATGATAGCCCACTCCCCCTCCCCCCGATGATCCACCACAAAGACTTATTTGTGTTACAATTTTCAGATTCTTTTTGAGCATATAAATGAATCGTATGTTAATCCTTTTTCAATCGCTCTATCGATAAATCAGTTTGTAATCATCAAAAGTGATCTGAAAGGCTCATTTACGTGATTTTTACAATGAACTATTAGCTACAGTCGTATTTATAACGAAAATTTAGCCTGAAGTTAACACAAAGTTTATTCATAATACACTAACCAAACTCAGGCTAACGATTTGGTAAGATTTTGTCAATAAGCTGTCAAACGTTTGACAACTTGTGAAAAACCGCCGTTTAATGTCAAACAATTTTGTTAGTTTTTTTTAATTTACTGCATTTTTTAAATTTATTTATATATTAAAAACTTTTTAAAATTTTTATATGTAGACGGAAAAAAATGAAATAGCAAAACCAGAGATGGTTAATATAAAATGGGGTCTATGAAATAACTCCCACGAAATAAGTCCCACTTTTAAAAACGAAATAAGTCCCACAAAAAATTGCTGTTTTGAAAGTGGGAGTTATTTCGTTTTTAAAAGTGGGACTTATTTCGTCAATTGATGGGACTTATTTCATTACGCGTTTTTATTTTAAGTGGGACTTATTTCGTTTTGATTGGGAATAAATTCGTTTTGTAAAGTGGGAGTTATTTCATACCCCTTTTTCGAAGAGCCAAATACTTCTTATTTGAAATCGCATTAAACAGTGAAAAAGTGGGACTTATTTCGTTTATGAAAGTGGGACTTAATTCATTTAAGAAATATATTATTCAAGGGGGAGTTTTTTCATTTTGAGTGGGAGTTATTTAATTTCAAGTAAATTTTTAAATCATTTCATTTTGGTGGGACTTATTTCGCTTTCAAAACTGGGACTTATTTCGTGGGAGTTATTTAATTTTTTTAAGCCATTTTTGGTGGGACTTATTTCGTTTTTAAAAGTGGGACTTATTTCGTGAGAGTTATTTCATAGACCCATAAAATGTGCTGCATTTTTGAGTAATATAATGTGCCATCATTATAATTCAGAGTTGATTGGTTAGCAGACGGATAAAAGTTCGAAACGACGAATTTTTTAAAAAAAAAGTTCTAGCGGAACGATTTTTAAAGTGAAAAATCAACAAAAAAAATTTTAGCTAAGCATTTTATTAAAACATAAATAAAACATGAAAAATAAATGTTCTTAATTAATTATTTTTTTAAATCTTTCATCATCAGCTAACGTTGTTGAAGAAAAGAACAGTATTACAATACTCATAAAAAGTTATAAAAGTTATATGGTAAAGTGAGCTTCGTCGTTTCGACGAAAAGTAACCATCCAGGGTGAATCAAAAATCTAGCTAGCAACTCGTTGTACGTAGTGTAAAAACTGTGGCTAACTTTTCGTTATGAATACAGCTGTTAAATGCTAGCTGGGTATGTACATATTTGATTGGTTTTCAAGTTGACAAATTGGGCTTTTGTGTAATTTATTATTTTCGGATGTTTTCAATGTAAAATGTTAAAACTTTTTTGTTATGGCAACATTTTTCTTTTTGTTTCATGGTTAAAACATAACATTATTCACAAAAAGGAAAAAAAAATTCAGGTTTTAATTTATTAAAATTGTTGAGGTAATTCAGTATATTCAAAGCAAAGTGATGAGGAAAACCACATCGAGCCATTCTGCTGGTGTCTAATAACTGAGAGTTCTTCTGTAGTTAAGGAAATGAAATACAGCTAAATAGAGTGAAACAGTATGAATAACAGGGAATAAAGATATGTGAGAGAGAATACAGTACACTACCACATCTAGGTAAGAATTATTTTAAAATACAATACATTGGTTTCCGTTCTAAAGCCCCTTCACTGCTGGATACGTTAATGTTGTGCCTTGGAGGCCATAAAGCAAAAAGAAAATGTAGGAAAAATAGCAGAATTAAAAATTTAATTCGTTTTTTATACAAATATTATTAAACAATTTATTTAAAGATTAAGCTGTAACACGAGTGAGATTCTTCCATAGCACAGCGAAAGACGCTTCTGCAATCGTTGTGGGAAACGTTAAGACGTGGGTAAAAAGATAATCTAACGAGAATTTCATGTCAAGAATCGTATGAGACTCATATAAATATTCTGTTACAACTCCTGAAATGATCGCCGTATAATTGTTGAACATATGATTTATACAGGAAGTCGTCAAAGGTTCATTCGATGATGGTTTGACGAAAGATAAACAAAGTGTAACATTGTTATTTTTGTACTCTGATTACAGCCGTACCTAAAAAAAGCGGTGAGTTTTTGAATAGAGCGGCCTAAACGCTTTGCAAATGGAAAAAAACCGATTTTGATAGCTCGTTTAAAAGTGAAGTTTGCCGCTATTGTTAATTAATAATGACAATTAAGCTATATTTTTGGTCAATCTAGCGTTTTTATCTCTATTTTTATTTAGATTTTTTTGTGGGTTTTATAAAACAGTAAAGCTATCACTTCTGTTCGCGACACAACATTGGCGCTTTTGCTTTGGTATGGCATATTAGCGTAAAAGCTAAGCAGAGGAAAACGTTCCGCCTCCCGCATTTGTTAAGGTAGAGCTGTTAAACATTCCAAGATTAAAAAACTAAATTGTAAGAAAATGTAATATTTTATTCAAACTTTGGGGACTGAACAAATCGTCACTTTTTTAAAAAAATCAGCAAATCGGGACTTTGCTTTTGAGTCTCCTTATTTAATGAAAACCAAAGATGGCACACACCCAAACGCATAACCGTGGTAGCCGTGTACCCAATGGTTTTATATGAAAAAAAAATGAGTGAGTAAAGCGCAGTTTTAAGATTTTTTAATTAAATGTATTAAATAATTTCATTAATATTTAAATATTTTTAGTAAACATTCTTTAAGATTAATATTTTTTTCTGTAAGACTGACGGCAGATTTCACCAATTTATTTAATCATCAATTTATGTTTAAAATTCGTTTTTCATGTCAAATAAAAATAAAATTAAATGAAAAAAAAAAAATATTTAGATTTGAATTGATATGTAAATAGAATTGGCGAAATTGGCCATAAATGACTAAAAATGTATTTATTTATTTATATTTTATAGCTATATAACAAAAAAATTATTATAAAGTTGAATTGTAAGGCCACTAGCGTCTTAGGCCATCAGCTCTAACTAAAAATTGTAATGGGGTACCATGGTTATGCGCTTATATGTTCTTTTTTTTGTTATGTGTTTTACGGAGAGGAGTATAGGGTTCGTCATTTATAGTTTTTGGCGTAATTTTTTGTTGTAATAATTAAAAAATTATTTTATTAGATACATTTAACTATTTAATTAATTTGTATATATGTTTTTTTAACGGTATTTGAAATAAATTTTTTTTCTGTGAAGCTGAAAATGTTTAAAAATTACAATGGTGTACATGGGTACCCTGGTTATGCGTTTGTGTGGTATATTTTGGTTATGCATTCTACGGTTACCAGTTTAGAATTGTAAAGAAGTTTGGAATAAGCTTTTTGTTGAAAATCATAATAATTCAATTGAAAATAAAATAGATTTTCTATTTCAATTAAATTTAACAAATGTTTGTGTTTTGGCGCCCTATGCTCCAATGGGAGTTAGAGGAACACATATATATATATAAATGTTTGTGTTTGATTCGCAAAATCAATTTACTGAATTCTAAATTATTTTTTTTTGTGTATGATCGTTCACAGTTCGTTCCCAGGAATTCCTGCTTTGGCGGGAAATGCGTATTCCCGGGAAGTTTTGAACAAAAACTTTTTTAAGCTTTACTAAGTCTTTGTGGGACCCAGTGTTGCCAGAAGTAGGGTAAAATCCCTACATGTAGGTATTTTTGATACTAAAATAGAAGCGTAGGGAAAATCGGACAGAATTATTAAAATCACCATAATGTAGGGATTTTTCTTCATATCGCATTATTTATAAAATAAATACAGAAAAAACGTTTTGTTAGTGATATTTTCTTGTCCAAAACGGTTGAAAATGTTTCTTTTCACAAAAATCGCTTAAAAATATATATCCAGAGTTTTTTATGGTTTAAAAAGTGGGCGACACTAATATGTGTGTGTATGTTTTTTCTAAGATATCACTTAATTGAATTTTTAAAAGAACATACATATCCAATACTGTATTTACTCAAAAATTTTAGTTTTTCACTTTTTGAAAATAGTCGACAGGCATTATTCATATCTACCCACTGTAAAAATATCGTGCTATTTTGTTTTCCTTTTGGTAAAGAAACGGTTGGTTTAAAAATACGTTTTCATATGCTTTTGATATTAAATTAAAAATCGTTTGCTTCTATTGAAAATTTTAACATTTTGAGTTAATACAGTATTGTTGAACAAGTGCGATATGTATTATTTTTTTTAAGTTTTGTACTTATTTTTTGTCAAAGCTTTAGTATATATTTTTGAACAAAATTAATTTTTTATTACTAATATTTTTTTCTATATTAATGACAATAATGCGGATCTTTGTAGGAGAAAATTTTTTAACGTGTAGGGAAACATCGGATTTTTTTAGCATGTGTAGGTATTTTTTTCAAAAAATCCACTGGCAACACTGGTGGGACCCTTGTTTTTAGTAGCTTTATCCAACAAAATTTCACCACAATTGACAAAACACAATTTTACAGGAGAACGTTTTATTTTATTTTATTTCGTCAAAATTGAATATGAAGGTTGTCGCTTAAGCTTAAATTTTTTTTGCTATAAAATCATAACGGTACCTTATGAGACCATGACATTTTAGAAGATGATGCAAGTGTTGCCAATAAATTCATTTGATGAAAAAAAAACGAAAATTATTTTTATTTATTATTTATTTTTTTTTTATTTATTATTTATTTTATTTATTTATTTATTTAATGCGGATATCACATACAACAAGATATAAATCTTTTAAACTACAGTATGTGATCTTATAGCGATATAATCAATTCGTGATGGTAGTTACAATATTTTCAAGAAACAAGTAACATACATATACATTAAACATATAAAAACAAAGAAAAATAGTTTTAATTATTCAGGTATAAGAACATAATTAAAAATTAATCCATAATAAGTGTACCCAATACATAAAATCAAAAAGAATCAATAATTAAGGTTGTTGAAAATTCGAGACCAAATTATTTTTAAGCAATTCGTTTTTAAATAGTAAAGCGTTGTCTGTTATTTGTAAGTGGTTGGGTAATGAGTTCCACAGACTTATGGTATTAATAAAAAATTAATAAAAAATTAAAAAAAAAAAAAAAAAAAAAAAAAATTTAAATGATGTCGCTTAAGCTATTTTTGCGAAAAGGGCTCGATATGTTGCGGCTTAAGGCATTTTTAAAAGATTTCCACGAATGGGCTTTATATAGAGCCCATGGTCAATTATAGAACTCTCATCACGAAATTTTACTTCTAGTCCTCGCAAACTGTAATGGGCTAAATTTTACAACTACATATCGTTACCTTAATATAAAAAGGCCCCAACTCATCAAAAACACTTTTTACAGGAGAAGGAAAAAACTTAATAAAAGCTGAAATAATATAGCTACACAAACATTGTCAAAAAACATCTTTATTAAAATTAAACGAGAAATTCAGATTGAAATACATATGTATAAGTCAGTGTTTTTTCTTTCGAAAAATTGTGTGTATGAGTTAGGGCTTTTTTTCTTTAGAAAAATTGTGTGTATGAGTTAGGGCTTTTTGTGTTCTGCTTATAACTTCTTTATTTTTAATCTAATTTGCTTGAAATTTTAATAGAATGTGTATTAGCAACCATTCTACAAGAATCAATAAAAAAACGGAATTCCAAAAATAATGAGTTGGGGCCTTTTTATATTAAGGTAACGATATATTAAATGCGGCGTATGATAAATTATGACTAGATCTTCCCGAAATATAATGGTGTCATTTCAAGTAAATATATGTTAGTCTCGTGTTTTAGTTGTTTTATCCAACCAGATTTTGTCACAATATCAATACCAAAATTGTCTTAAAATTCCATTTTGCCTTGTAATTTATTTACTTGTCTCTTTGGCATTTTGACATGCTTATTGTTTGAACAAATTGTAAGATTTCTTTTCTGATTTTTCTGATTAAATATGTTTTCTTTTGATGATGAATTGGGTGTACAGTGTTATAATAAAATTAGAAATTAACTCACAGGCGATAATAAGCTTTGTATGACAAATATATTTCAAACGAATACATTTTTAATCATTTTATCTTCAAATAAATAAATCATCGCTAGCTGGTAAATCACTTTAAAAATTCAATCATTTAATTTATTTAAAACTTACTAAGTGTTTTTATTTGAATAAAATTGAAAGTGTATTTTTCGTTATTATGACGACAAACTTGTTTACCAAGAAGTGATGAAAGATTTTACACCAACTCGTTCACCGAAAAATATACGCCTCTTCACTTATACATAGACACTGAAATTAATAAAACAAAACAAGGAAAGAGAACATCTTGTCATTAACTGACAGTTTAAACAAAAAAAAAAAAAAAAAAAAAAAAAAAAAAAAAAAAAAAAAAAAAAAAAAAAAAATTTCTCATCACCTAAGATGGAATAGCAAACAATAACCTTGTTAACAGACTTATGGCATGAATGAATAAGGGCTAAGGTAGTTGTAAGCAAAAGTGTAAGCAATATGTAGTAAAGGGTGTAATAATTCATCCCTTTTTCGTGAAGAACAATCCAGATTGTGGGTATACAAAGACAATCATTGCAAGTCATCACGCATATTGTAGCGTAAAATCAAGTGATATTGTATTGTTGGTGGAACAAAACGTTTAAGTGAATAGAGACGGCGAGGCACAAAAATGCCAAATAAGGGTCTGGTTATTTAAATTTTAAATTGAACATATTTAAAGAGTACAGGCTTAAAGTAATTTCTGAAATTTGATAAAAAAATGGGTTAAACAAATGTTATGTAAGGAAAGAATAAAAAATTATCAATAAATTTTACATGCCAACAAATAATTACACCCTAACCTCAACTTTTGCTGATGATACAGCTTTTCTAAGCGTACACGAGAACAGTCGAGAGGCATCTCGTTAAAACAATGGAGAATAAAGGTCAATGAGCAAAAATGCGTACATATAACATTCACCTTGCGTCGGGAAACTTGCCCCCCTATTAAAATCAATAATCAACTAGTGCCTCAACAATCGCATGTCAAATATTTCGGTATTCATCTAGATCGTCGTTTAACATGGAAATGCCATATAGATGCAAAATAAACCCAAATGAAACTAACAGCAATTCAAATTAACTGGCTTATTGGAAGAAATTCTGTTCTTAGTCTCGACTGCAAACTTTTACTTTACAACTCTATTTTAAAGCCAATATGGTGCTACGGTATTCAACTATGGGGCACTGCCTCGGCTTCAAATATCGAAAAAATTCAAAGGCGCTAAAATAAACGTCTTCGAATAATCACAGCTGCCCCTTGGTATGTTAAAAACTCAAATATCCACAAGGATCTCAATGTGCCACTGGTAAGGACTATTATTACGAAGTATGCGGTAAAATATTTAAAAAGGCTAGAGTTGCACCCTAATCCACTAGCTCGAAATATTTTAAATGATAGTGGCCACACTCGCTTAAGAAGAAGAGACACTGCAGCATCTTACCCATTAAGATGAGCGATAAACACCTACATATGTGAACAGAACCCGTGATGAAGAAAATTTTTGTCTGGCACTGGCAGGACATAAAATAAATTATTAGGATAAGATTTGATTAATTATTGTTAGTTCATATTTAATATATGAAGATTCAATAAATAAATAATGAAAAAAAAAAAAAAAAATTTTAATTAATTTCATGTTGCAAAATTCCTTTCTTCATAAAAAATAATTAAAAATATCAACATTTGGATTAAAAACCATAAACAGTTCAACGAAAATATCCACAATACTAATTTTTGAAATTTTTTAAGTTTTATCTTGGCTTAAACTGTTAACTCTTACCCGGCGCGGATCCTGCTTTAGCTTAAGAGGGGATAAAAAATTAGTTGTTAAAAATTTATTAAAAACAATATGTGTATATTATATTAAAAAAAAAACTCAACAATAAGGTGAAATAAAAAATAAGATTAGTTCAATATAAATTAAAATAAATTAGTCTTTTCAAATAAACCATTTATGATTTCCTTGAGAGGCAAATATAGACAGTTGTTGATCTGAAACATGTTTTTATTCGACGAAGGGTGGGAAATGACCTCTCGCTCTCAGCATTACTGACGAGCATTAAAACGAAAATTTGAAATAGTTTTCTTAGATTTGGATGGATATCTTCATCCCAGTTTATTAAAGCATCTACCACGTTATCTGATATATTTTCAGATATTTTCCATATTTGTTGCCAATGCAACAGTTCAGGTCCAAGTTTAGATATTAATAGGTGTTTATTTCTTTTATCAAATATAATCAGCTCATCAGCTAGTTGTGGTTTTAAAAGTTTTGTATCTGTATATGACTTGATTACACTTTGAGGTAAAAGTTTAGGTATGTTCAATACATTAAGGATATATATTGGGAAAGGTGTTTTGAGATCCACACCTCGGTACTAATCTTCAACATTTTGGATGTGATTATTTCGTCCAAATCTTGTCTTTTCGATTGGAACCTCGATTTGAACGCAAATAACTTTAACTTTTTCAAAATTCGCTTTAAATTGTTCTTCGGCTTTTTTTCTTTTCTCTTCAAGGCACATGATCAAAATTTTGATAAGGCTTGATTGATCCTTTTTGAACATCTTTATCATGCTTTTGTGAAATGATACTAAGCGGCTGTGTTGCAATAAGTATCACACTTTAAATGAATATTCCGCAAATAAATTCAAAAGTACTAAGTCAGTTCCTTAATATAAGGCTTTTGATGAAGTGTCTCTACCTTTCCACTCAGATATTTTTTGCAAAGCTTTTACTACACTTGTTGCAAAGAGTAAAATTGAGTCCTGCCGGTCCACCCATCTTGTCTAGCATAATGTAGAGAGTTTGGCTCCCAAATACTTTGCTAAAACTGCGTTTCGCTTGGGATGATCATATATAAAAAATTTGGTCGTTTCTTTAACAAATGATACAACTTTTTGTATTAATGGCACTTTTTTGCTTTAAGAAATTGAGTTGTTCGATTTATAGGAATAGCAAGGCGTTTGTTTCGCACTTGTCGCGGCTTCCAGAATTTTTAACAGCTCTATTTTCTGCTGACATCAGAGGACACCCATCTGTTTCAGCTCCTACACAATTTTTTAGGTCAAGACCAAAATTTGTCAAAGCTTTAAGAACTATTGATGATAGTGCCTTCGCATCAATTGATACATCAACGTCATCCATATCCTTTGAAGCCTCGTCAGATGCGTTTACAACAAAGCCAATAAATTCTTCCCTCACAACTTTTTGTTGTATGTTGAAATATTTTAAAGATAGGGAAATCTGGCTTTTCCCCGACAAAAACGTGCTTTCGTCCAAAATTATCGTATAGAATTTTGATTCATATAACACATACATATATACATAAATATTGCATATACTTCTTTATTTCCCCCCTGAATCCGCGCCTGACTCTTACTCTACGCTACCTTTTTCACCTTCACTAGTCCTACGTCTAGAAGCGTAATTTGTATATTTGTTAGCATAAGTAATAACGTCGGCAGAATGACGGCACAAAAATGTCCTGTGTTCAAAATTTTTTTAGAGTGGGGTAAACGTATGTGTGTCTAAACACAAGACATGAATTTGTGTGTAAATAAATAATTACATTTTCCATGACAACTGATTTATTTTTTAATTATTTTTTTAAATGAAGGGTTTATTGTAAATATGTTAATTTTGTATTCAAATTTTATACGTTTAACTGTTAGAACACAAGTGCACCGTATGAACGTAGTAACGTGCCACGGAGATACGTTGTCAACTTAAAACGTATAATATTTCATCCAAAGTAACACAATAGCTGACGTAAAAGCGTATCTACGTGGTATGTTGACTTAGATCTACATAATTATATTTCATGCAAAATTTGCGACCATATTGCCATATGAAAAGAAAATTAAAAATATATAATTAATTTCTTTTTGAGTTTTCAAATTGAATATTCGAAAAGAAAATGAAAGGAAAAAATAATACATTTTCTCAAAACATACTTAGCCTTTATCACTACCCCCAAGGGGGTTTCCATACAAGTATGCCATTTTATGAAATTCTTAAATTAAATAAACATTTTTCATCTTTTGTGAATAAAATCAAAAATTGTAGACAGATTTTAATCATTTGTTGTTTTGCTTGGAACTTTTCTTTTAGAAGCATAGCTGCATTTTCCAATTTTTTATGAATTTTTAATGAACAAAAATTTCGAAACTTTGCTAAAAAATTATTATTATTTTTTTTTTTTTTTTTTGCCAAAATTTCACACTAACATTATTGCCAATTTTTTAGTTACACATTAATATTGCTTGTTTTTGACAACCGAGTTTCCTATCTAGTTGTTTATTTATCTAGTTGTTTATATACTTCAATGTCGATTTTACCTTGTCAAGTGTGACATTTTAATCGAAAGGTGACTCATGTTTTTAAAGAAATAAAAAAAAAACAAATTCCAAAAGCCATTTGCAAGGCACAAATATTTAACTGCAACTTTTTGACTTAAGGATTAAAATCAAAATCTATTAGCGTTACAAATTAATTGAAAAAAATTCAGTTTTTATTAATTTAGCCCTGATGTTTATAAATAAAATATTTCTCAATAAAAGAAATTTTATACTAAATTGAGTATTTGCTGACGTTATCAAGAAAATATGGCGTGATTTTATATGAACTTTGTTAAATGATTCTAATTCGAAATTGAAATAAAATTTATAAAATTATGATGAGAAAAGTTATTTGTAGTAAAATCCTAGAAATGTTATATAAATGTATCTACAATATAATTACTTATCACTTTGTTATTTCAATAGAAAATTATTTTAGCTATAAAACATTCGTGTTTATTAACACAAGTTAACACGCATAACTTTTGCAAAACTTGAACTTTTTTACCTAACTACAATGCGTTTAGTTAATGTGTTCGTGTACCGTTTAGCACGTATACGCCCTGTGTACTACACTGCGTCTAATTATTTTTGTTACTATTTATAAGACATTTCCAACAATCATACGCCTTAGTTGCTTAAGGTATAATAATGAGAATACATACATAAACATTTGTTACAAATAAGATAAAATGTACATAAGGGTCCCAGTAAAAACTTCGACTACTATTTTTTTTAAATGAATAGCTTCTTTCACTCATTATTTCGCAGAAAAAAATAAAAAGATTTAGTATGTAATTAATAAAATTTTTTTAAACTATTCTAAAACCGGGAATTAAGCACGAATAACAAAATCTTTTGAAATCTAAAATTTTAACAATTTTCTTAATTAATTTGTTTGTAAATTGTCATATTAACAATTTGTTTTAGTTAAAAAAATAAAAAAAATTTCTGTCAAAAATTTTCAATACAAAATTAATTTTTTGTGTTTTAATCTCGTAAAAAATTAATGCTGGGACTGTTATTGACTGTTAGTGGTAAGTGAAGCTGTTATTTGAAACTTCCTATCGAAATTTTAACACGGTTTAATTTATTCTAGTTTTCAAATTATATTTGATGATTGTGTCAGGATTCGGGTTTGAGCAAGTGTTACGACCTTCTTCTGCATCTCCTCCTAAGTCCGTTTATGTTAAAGATACGCATTTGTGATGAGATTTTTACTATATTTAAATAAGAAATTAATTAAATGAGGATTTATAATGCATCTCTTTCTGTTAAAATTGCCATACACTTTTTTTAAATTAATAAGCAACAAAACATTTTGTTAAAAAGACAAATTTGTAATTAATTTTTTTATTTGATTGCTAACTAATATTTAATTTAATGTTACAAACTCATTGTTAAAAATATTTGTTGAATGTTAACAATTTTAATAAACAAAAGTATTTTTTATATTTACAAATTCGGTAGTTGGTGCCTTTTCAATTAAAAAAATAATTGAATTTACGAATTTGGTATTCAATATGACAGTTGATTTGTCGTAATTTTTTTCTGTGTTAGTAGTTTTCTTCTATATAACTACTATAAATACTTCTATAACTACTTATTTTTCAGATGTATGTAGGTCACAAGTAATGACTGCGTTCATTTTGGGACATCCCTTGTAAAATTCATTGGTTCTTTCAGTAGAACTGGAAATAGTATTTTTACTTTTCCTGATTCACAGAAGTTTTAGAAACTTAATATTTTAGATATCTTTTTGCCAAAAATAAAATATACAAAGATACATAGCAAATATCCTTAAAAATATAAGTATCCTTTTGTCTATTTTTCTGTATGTGTGTCATAAAACTAAATAAAATCACAAAAGTTTTATGATTATTTTCTTATTAAAACCATTTTTATTACGAAAACCATTTTTTATACAGATATTCATAAATCGAATATTTACAATTTCAGTTACTGTGGCATAATAAGAAAACTAAAATTACAATTTTACCAAAAACCATGCATGTACTAAAATCATTTGAAATAATTTGTCATACATTTTTCTGGTCTGCATACTCTTTGTTTATCTACTGACAATAGACATCAGACACGTTTTTATGTTTGTTTTCTTGTAAATCATGTGCTTGAATTCAGGCACAATAGTGTACAAAGGATTTTCATGCTCTTATTTTTTTTTTTTTTTTGCGAAATCCTTTTTATGTCACAATTTTATTCACATTTGCAACAAAAGCAATGTCAACTGATGAAATAACCACAGGCTTTCATTCATAAAGGAGTTTTTTTTTAAGGTTTATTGTTCTATTTAATGTTTATACATTCATATGTGGATGTCCTTAATACAAATTCCCATGTACATTCATACATGCATACATGTCTGTATGCCAAGTGTGATATTAATATGTGAAAAAGTGAAATATATTTAATGTAGATATATTAAGTTTATTATTCTGTTTGCATCAGTAATAAATAAATATTCATCCAAGATATCATAAATAATATATTCTCAGACAAATTATCCATGTCCTTCCGTCTGTCTTTTGAAAACTCGTGCAGTTTAATACCATGTAAGAAGAATGGTTTTATGTCAAATTATTTCTAGTTCTTCTAAGCAGTTTTAGATTGAAATCTTTCGAAAATCACTTAAAAACACCTAACATATAGCTTAAGAAAACTAGAAATTACACTACCCAAATTTTTTACGATTGCTTAAGAATTTGTCGTTTAATAATCCCCTTATAAATTTTATTTTGTGATGATCGTTTCATAATTTGTCATAGGTAACGAATAAATTATACCTTTAAAATAAATTCCTAAAAATGTTAGAAATAACCATACAGTAATTTGGCCCACATAAGCACTATAGCACTACAAGCTGTGACATAAGATTTTATAATTTATTACAGGTTTTTAAATAAGATCCACTCCTGAAAAATCAATTTTTGTGGAAGGATATCAAAGAATCGACACTGCCAAATGAAATATTCTTAGTTGATTTTTTTTTAACATAATGAAAATTAAAAAAAAAATAAATACATAAAATAACTGTCACCTCGTGTACATATTTTAATGATTATTTTTAATATAATCTTTCTATAGAAATTTGATATATAAAAGACAATGGACAGAGAAACCATTTTTGAATGAGTTTCGTTAAAAAGTAACATTAAAATCAAAAAATATGAACATTGTACAGGTGTATTTAAAATACGATATTATTTTAAATACATTTTTGCGGTTCTAATGCTGCGATAAGGCTAAAGAAAAAAAATAATCAAAATAAAGAGCGAGTGAAAAATGGTACATAAAACAACACAGTAATAACGATGGACGGATTTGTGATCTGTTGTACATTATTAAAAGCATTAAGTACATGGGGTAACAAAATATGTAAGTCGACAAACACCATAACACAACGATATAATTGAATCATTTATTTCGAAAAGTACAAAGTACAAATTTTTGGAAATTGAGTTTTTTGCTGTTTTTGGAGGTACACATATCGACTGTGAGAGTGAAAGTTTATATAGCCCTTCGATAGCGGTGGAAAACAGGTAGCCTTTTAAAATGAATTTCGAAAAGGGCTCATCTCCATATTTATTTAGAATATTTAATATGGGTGTTTTTGTTAGCTTTTGAAAAAAAAAACATTTGCACAGTGAGAGTTAGGTTTTAAGTAAATGGTCAATTTGTTAAAAAAAAACTATTTTTTATTTTACCATTATTAAAAAAAACCTGAATTTTGAACACCGTTTCAGGAAAAAAATTTAAATAATAACATAAGTTTTGTTTATCAACGTTTTGAAAATGTGCGAATCCGGCTTCTCAGTGGATAATGATATCTAAATTGCCGAATTCCAAAATGTTTATGAAGATACATTTTTGCAATGGCCAACCGACATGTATTCACAGACACATATAGAAAGAAGAAGATTTCTAATTTATATGTTTATCTTGATAAGCTATTTTCATTTTTGTTGCATAAATATATACACATTCCATTTGTTATCTTATTAAACCAGCGGTGGGCGCTGGTTTGCCTGGATTACGAAGTTTTTCGGGTTTTTACATTTACTCTTCGTGTTTTTTTTTGTACCAGAGCTGCTACAAATACAAAAATTTCCCTACTAAGATATTCCCTAAAATCCCCAAAACATACCATACACTTGTTTTATTATATTACTTTTTTAATAAATAAAAGTACGTTTAAAATAGAGAAAATGAATAAAAAAACTATTTTCTAGCAGTCAAAACATATAAATTTCAACGAAGCAGGAGTGTTGCGCATGTTGTTATTTTGGAAAATTTTATAATTTCGTAGTGGCACACTGACAATATATTAATTGTGTTGTGATCAAGCTGTGCTCATGTATGTTTATTTTTCAGCTTGTTTTAAAAACATTTAAGCAATCATGTGGGATGATAAATTATATAATAATCAAGTTTTTTACTGAATTCCTTTTTTTTTGCATATTTACATACCTATGGTACACATTTTAAAGTTTTTGCTCACGGCCTTTTCGATTTCAGGTGACCATATGTATACATATATTTTAACGTTAGTTAAAACTTGATGATTTATATAATAATATTTTTTACTGAACTCCTTTTTTTGTATTGCATATTTACATACAGTTTGAAAATCTTTCCTCTAAGTGTAAATCAACTAATTTACTCTCTTTTATTCAATGTTCTCTATCTGCCCTTCGCTGTATTAAACTGATAAAAATGTACGAAAATATTCTTATTTTTCCTTAATTATTAAAAGTTTTCGTTAAAAATTTTTTTTTTTTTTGCTAAAATTTCGGAGTTCTTAAGTGGATCTTTAAAGGGATGAATCTTATCTTATAATGCAAATATATATTAAAACGTTAAAGATTATTTGAATATTTGCATGTTTCAATAAATTACGTTCACTAAGGATGTGATGAGACCTTTTCGAAATTAATCATTCAATTACATTTAGTTTTAAACGAAAAAAATTTGAAATGGACTTATATAATTATTTAATACTAGCTGACCCGACAAACGTTGCATTCTCCCAATTTCAAAAAATTTTCTTGTGATCTTTGTGAATTACTGAAAAGCTATTGCTAATGTGTAAACAAAGTAAAAAACAGAAAAAAACGTTTATTTGAGTGGTCATTGTATGTATGAAAATGTTTTATTTATATGAGATAGATTTTGGTCATGTGTTATTCACATTTGAAATTGTAATCAATCTCAAGATGTTTCATTAAAATTTTGATTAAAACATCGATATTCAAGCAACCAATTATAACAAAACAAATATTTTTTTTCAATTGGCTTGCTGTAACATCACCGTTTCGTTCATTGCAGTGCTTTATAACACAGTGCAACAAAATTCGCGTCATGCAGCGCAAAATGAAACTAGACTATTGATAGAACAAATCTGCCAAACAAAAGTTAGCTCGGGTTCCCGAATATGGGCCCCTAAACTTTTTGATTTTTTTGAAAAGGAGTTTGGTTTTAGTAAAAAAAAAAAAAAATATACTTAATATACTTCTGCGCTAAGATACTATTTCAGATGCCTTCACTAGAATTGTACAGCGATTCTTTTCTTAGAATATATTAACACTATAACACTCATGTTAAGGGGTAATTTTTGTCCTTTTTTAACTTCACCACAAAAGTACACTAAAACGACACTTTAGAGGGTTAAAATGTTCCACGAATATTTTCTAAATTAAATTGCACTAGGGGTCTTTTAAGACCAAAAGTTTGTGGCATGTATGTAAAACGGATTCTCGAAATTTCGGGCATTGAAATTTTTGAATTTCTTGAAAAGGCGTTTGGTATAAGACAAAATATACTAAATGTACTTTTAAGCTAAAATACTATTTCAGATGTCTGCAGTAGAATTGTATGGCGATTATTATCTTTAAATATATATACCCTCTAACACTCATTTTAAGAGGTCATTTTTGTCCTTTTTTTAACTTCCACACAAAAGTATACTTAAACGAATTTATAGAGGGTTAAAATGTTCGACGAATATTGTCTACATCAAATTTTACTAGGGGTCTTTAAAGACCAAAAACTCGTGCAATGTATGTAAAACGGGTTTTCGAAAAATTCAAAAATTTCAAGGCCCGGAATTTCAAAAATCCGTTTAAACCCATACTAAATGTTGATGCAGAAAATATTCGTGGAATATTTTGACCCTCTAAAGTGCCGTTTTAGTATACTTTTGTGGGGAAGTTAAAAAAATGACAAAAATTACCCCTTAAAATGGGTGTTAATTTATTCTAAGAAAAGAATCGCCATACAACTCTACTGCAGACATCTGAAATATAATTTTAGCTCAGAAGTACATTAAGTATATATTTTTTTGACTTATACCACACGCCTTTTCAAAAAATTCAAAATTTAAGTAGCCCATATTTCGGGAATCTGATCTAACTGTTTTTTGTTTTGTTGTCTGGTGTATAAACAAACAAAGCGGATAATTTTCTGACACGGAACAGACAACATACAAGCATGAATTTTCATGAATTCCGCAAACACTTAAGGCTATGTCCCATAAAATGTTTGCTTCGCGTTGCGTTACAGATTCGCTTTGACATGTAAGATAAAATATACATACCTTTACGAAACATACCACAAAAAGTACTTTTAACGCAGTGCGAAGCGAAAAGTTAGGCAACTATCATCTTTTTGTGCGCTTTGACAATCTGCTTGTATAATACTGTTTTATTTTATTTTTTGCAAAACTCAATTCCAATAAATCTTCAAAAAATATGTTAAACTTTTAGTTTTATAACAAATAATTAAATACATATAAAATTAACCAACCGCTTTTAAAGATAACCAAACAATGCGTGAGTGTTGTCAAAGCTTTTATTGTCTTAAGACCCAACTATAATATGCTTAAGCTCCTGTCAAAAAATAACAAAAATCTTTTCAAATGCATTTAAAAACAAAAAAACAAAACCAAAAAACATTTGATTCCGTACGGAAAGTGCGATAATGACTGTCGTTGTGATTTGTTTATTGTTATTGAGAATGCAAGACGCACCGCAAACTGCAAGCGTTTGAAGTCGAATATCATTTATTTTTTTTATATTCTGCCCTCTGTTTACAGAAGCACTCTCAATTATAAGACACCAGCAGGAGGCCCGATATAGTTTTCGTAGTCATTCTACCTTGAAAATTAAAGGTGTTTAACTAAATAATTTTAACAAATAGAATTTGGGAATTTTTGCTTTTTATTTTACTTTCAAACATGAAAATAATGTATATTGCTCTTCTTGTTGTTGCTTCTACATAAAAATAGCAAATCGGTTTTACTTTTTTTGTAGTGTAGTTGTTGTTGTTGTTGTGGTTTTAAAACAAACATTCACAAACACACGTTTATGCTTTATTTTACAATTTAAACGTTTTGCTCTCATTCTTTTTGATGCTGATGCCAAATGTGAAGATTAAATATCATCAATATGAAAGTTTAGTTTCAATGCGATGCCTCATATACATATACTATTTTAGGAAAAATATTGGATAAAACAATAAGGTTGTATCCCATCAACAATAAATTTCAGTGCTTTTATCAAGAATAAAAATTGGGAATTGAGCACGTATAACAAAATTTTTAAATTAAGATTTTGTATTCCCAAAAATTAGAAAAAAAACTAGAAAAAACTGGCAAGATGCCTTTGCAAGTTGTTTTTGCTTTCTCTTAACCTACTTACAACTACAATTAATGTTGGAAGAATTCCACTTAATTGTTCATATCTATATATTTATACTCTATTTATTAATAATACAAAAAATTTGGCATAGAATTCAAGTCACTGTAGTCATAGCATAGATGACACATTAAATATGACGAAATTTTATGATGACTTTCGTCACTGGATTAATATCACTTTTTGCCTCGTTGATTTGTAATACCATTGATGTCACAATTCTGATATTAGGGCATTATCAACTTTAAGATGCATTTTTTCTATCAGTGTAGTGCCAAAAGGAACCCTTTTAAACTCCCGTGTTAAATTTTAATTTACTTTCAGTTTATTAAAAAATCAGCTTAAATATAAATTCAGCCAAGCCATGAACTTATTTTAGTGTTCAATTAAATGCTTAAAATTTGATTTCAAAACAGAGTTCCCTTTTCATCCCTACCCAATAAAATTTTGCTAAAAATATTTTTGACTTACATTTATTAGGATTTTTGAGTCTAATGGCCAATTTCACCAAGTTCAGTTAAAACTAGGGTTTTTTCCCGGGAATTCCCGGGAATTTCCATTATTTTATTTCCCGTTTTCCCGGGATTTTTCTTGCGGGATCCCGGGAAATAAAAATTCCTCATAATTTCAGAAAATAGCTATTTATACTTTGAAATTTAGTTTTCTAATCTCTAAAAACTAGCATCTGTGGATGGGTTGTGGATTAGATCAATTGCAAGAAGTGAGTACATGTATTTAAATCAATGTCTCCTGATGCAATAAATCTACTAAAAGCAGAATGGGCAGTGCAACAGTTGATAATTATTACATTTAGTGAAGTGAAGATTTAATAAAGTACATTAATTCAAAATAAGATGCAGGCAGTAAAGTTTCATTTCCCATGAACAAGTCTTAAAAATAGGAGATACCTAAACATATCGCTCCTTTATGGCAACATAGTCATATCTACAAAAACAAACGATCTTGGAAAAATGGGATTAAAGTTTTCAAAATGTACCGATTTAAAGATATATTTAGCTATGACTTCGGTTCAGTTTGAGATATAATACGAGAAGGTATGAAGGAAAACTTTGCTAAAGTTACTTCAAATTTTGAAATATGACTATGATGCAATGATAAACACAAATTTTCAATTTCAATTTCAATTTGTGTTGGTTTATATACCCGTGAACTCCGGGGAAACCGAAATAAAATAACATTTTGGAAACTCGTGTAAGATACTACAACATACAACTTGAAAAACATATTGTCCTAAAGATTACAAATTAACCTATTGAAATGAAAAGGTTTGGAAGAAGCAGTCCGGTTGATGCTTTTTTTGCATCAACCTTGACATACATTTGACTGATATAGACGTTGTTTATAAAAAAGAAAAAATTGCTTCTGATTGTGAATCCGAAGCATGCTACAACGGTGGACTTTTAACTATTTGTCCAACCTCGGTAAAAAATGAACGGAATTTTTCGAAAACATGATAATTGGTAAATAAAATCAGGAATATACTTTTTGACGACTTACAAAGCGCTTTGAGTGCGTCAGAAAGTTATTTCCTAAGCCATTAAAAAATGTTATATATTTCCTTAAAGTATTTTATCTATTTTATTAATTAACTTTTTTATTTCATATCTTGAGTACCTCAATTTTTATTTTGTTTTTATTATTGTTTTATGAATTATCCAGAGAATAAAGGCGTGAGGTAATAATAATTCAAGTTCCTATTTCAATATTCAATTAATTTTTTAGTATTGGACCATTTCATTTACTTTCTTTGTAAACAAGTTCCCTTACGTTTTTTTATAAAAGTTTTTTTTCATTAATTAATACCAAAATTTACTTTGTATTATTTATATGGAGCGGGATCCCGGGATCCCGGGAAATTTAAAAAAATTTCCCGCTTTCCCGGGAATCGAAAAAGTCCGGGAAAAAAACTCTAGTTAAAACTTACTATTAGCTTAACTTCCACTTAACAATAAGTTTTAACATTTATAACTGGTAGTTAATTATAGCCGAACTTAATGTGTCTTACTGACGTGAGTTTATATCGCTAGAGGAACCTCTTATCAAAGTAAATTGGGATGTCAGGGTAACCTGCCGGCTAGGGTTCGGGCACGGCTACAGTCAAGAATGAAAAATTATCAATAACAATTTTAATTAATTTTCATTTTGTAAAATTCCTTTGTTCATACAAATATTTTAATGAAAACTAAATTTGATGAACTTAAGCCTTATTTAAAATATTAAAAATTTGGATTAGAAACCATAAATAGTTCAACAAAATAACTACAATACTAATTGTTAATTAGTTTAACAAACATGTAGCTTTGAAATCCAAAAGAGCTTAAATTAAAATGTTTTTAATAATAAATGTGTCTAAAATTATTTGTTTTGTGTTTAAATATTAAAACTGAAAATAGTCAAAATGAAAAGTATGAAAATGTCATAAATACCTCTTTTTTCCGTATTTTTTTTTCCAAACGTCAATAAAAGTTTCCATAAATTTATTTTTAGCTTTTAGCATTTTTCTATGAGAGTGTGTGTTTTTGAAACTTCTATTATTTTCATGTGATTGTGTAAAAAGTGTCAATTAGTTTTTGACGCTTTTGTTTTACTTAAAGTGTTTCATGTTGAGTATTTCACCTGTCTCCAACAGACGCAGGATGGCAAAGTTAGTAAGTGATGGCTTTTAAAAACTTTGGAGAGTTTGTTTTGTCATTTTTTGTTTGTTTGTTTGTTGTCTTTGTGTTGTTGTTTTCTTTTTTACACTAATACGATTACTTAGCTTTAAGTTTGATAGATTCTGAAACAGATTTTTAGGGTAATAAAAGGCGGCTTATCTATCCGATTATAAAATGAGATACACGTGTTAAAGGAATCTGTATTAAATGATAACAAAGTTTAATTAAAGACAGATCAGTGTTGACACTTTGTAATGGTGTCACTTTGGTTGTTTCTTATTTTTATACCCTTCACCACAGGTGGAAATGTATATATAAGCTTGTCATTCCTTTTGTTATTTCTACAATATTGATCATTAGCCCTATAAAGTTCCGGGTACTTATGAGTACCAAAATTTATTTAACGATGTCCGTCTGCCTGTTGAAATCTGTTGTCCGAGTCCCAGTCCCCGGGCTGTTTTATATTTATGTCGCATATATGTAATTTATTGGTTCCTTTGGCCTTAAGTCGTATATGCTCCCTTAAAATATTAAAATGCTTCCAGATCGTTGCTTAAAAGACTGTGATATGTATAAAGTACCACAACTGCCTCTAATTTTTACACCCAAATCTCAAATTTTCACCCATAAACCCCTTATAATTTCTGAACTTAGTTTTTTTCAGTTTCATCTAAAACAAAATAATACTGGCAAGTAAAACGAAATCGGTACATAACTGACCAATCTATAAACAAATAACCACTGCCTAGAAGTCTTTTGATATTTTGCTTTTGTTCAGCCTTATTTTGATTTAATTTTGTACGATTGCAAACCGAACTCAAAGCAATAGTTCAGAGTCTTTAAAAAAGCTGACAACAGAAGAGCAAAAGTTTAAATTAATATGCAGTTGCTTTAAAGTCACAGTTTTCTTTAATGAAGTTAACTCGTGCTTATCCTTCTGCTGCGAAAATAAATATCAACTGTTTAAAAGTCTTTTACTTCATACTAGAGAAATTCCCGTCACTTAGTCTTGCAAAAACGCAAAAGTCTTGCACAAGTTGACGTGAGCGTACACTTTACCAACAACTGCATAAATGCAGGCGGAAATAACAGACGCCATGATTTATTAGAGTTAATTTTCGATTGTCTACAGAAGAGCTCTCAATTATAAGACACCAGTTCCATGCCCGATTTAATTTAAACAAATAAAATATGGGAATTTTTGCTTTTTATTTTACTTTTTAAACATAAAAATAATGCTAACAATACACAAAATGTGGCATCGAATTTAGGTAACAGTAGTCATAGCATAGATGACGCATAAAACATGATAAAATTTTATGCTGACGTTCGTCATTGAATTGATGTTACCTTTTACCTTATTGATGCCATTTGTAATAACATTGATGTCACAATTCTGATGTTATCAATATGAAGAGACATTTTTCTATGAGTGTTGGTGAATGGGTATATAAGAGTCGGCAAAGCCGAATATAGCACTTTTACATCTTAAAACTTCTATTCATTGTCGGCATTTATGTACGCATTACAAAGTGTTTTCGAGAATTAGACTTTTATAGGAACTATTGGAACTTTTTTAATTTTGATTGGCTTATTATTCGATTTTAAAATTTATATATGTATGCTGAAAAAGTTTATAAAGGTATTAGATATTTATGCCTGTGTTCATAAAAAATTTTTAGATTTAATAAAGGTTAAAAGAACAAATTTACTATGAATACTAAACGTGTGTTAAATTTTATAATCGCTTATGAATACGGAGGTTACATTTTATTTAGTTTTTATTTTAATTTATTTGTAAAAGTCAAGCCGCTTGGAATTCAAATTCCACAGCTCTTTTATTTCAAATATCGATATAATTTTATTACACAATTCCCCTTAAATTAATTAAAAAAAAAAAAAAAATAAATAAAAATTGTGGTTAAGTTGTGTCCTATTTAAATTTTAATTTTGCATTCTAAAGTCATGAACCTGCATGAATAAACCAAATGTGGTTGTGGTTAAATCATTAAATGAATGTACAAAATTTTAAAATAAAAATAAAATTCTGTGATTCTTTTATCTGGATATTTATTTCCCTTAAATTCTTTTACAAAATATACCAATTTTATATTTAATGTAAAAAATATAATAACTAATCTTATGAAAACAAAAATTTAATTGATTCACAATAAACCCCACTTAAGAAGTCGAAAGGCAAGCATTACGATTATGTTGGTTTTCAGAAAACCACACTTCGCAAATCTAAGAATATTTTTGTTTGTTAATTGTTTGTTAATAATTAATTTTATTTAAAACCTATCTGACTGCTTGTTTCCATTTAGGATTGTACGTAGTGAAACTAATTTTTGTATCTGGGCATTGGAATATGTACATATATTTGGTAAGTCTGGTGGTGTCAGCAACCGAATACACGTTGTGACATGATGACAAATTTTGTGGGTTATTTTGTGTAAAAGGCGTTTTGGAATTATTTAAAATTCTTATTTATCCTTATATGATAGACAAATAAAAGCACCCAGGCCAAAACCGTACAAAAAATTACGTGATTTTGGAGTTTGAAGCATTTGGAATATACTTTACTTATCGAAAAAAGTATATTAGGAAATCATTTAAATTGCGGGTTTCAGAGTATTTTGTCAAAAAGAGTTTGGCGACCCCAGCATCCAGTTAGCTTTTGTGTGTTGGCAGAACATTCCAAAACTAGTACTTGTGATGTTTTGCAACGTTTCGAACACCTTAAGTAATCCTTTGCCAATATTGAGTAAGTTGTTATTTTCTGTCTTTGAACTGTTCTTGTATAAGTTCAAGGGCAGTAGTGCAGAAGTTGAAAATTCATATTTGGGTGTCATGACCAAAATCATAAACCCAAAAAAATAAAATTATGTTATGTGGTTAATATTCATACATTTAAGAGCTCTTTTTGTCAAATATTATTTAAATAACAGCTTCTATATGAGATTTTTTTTGTCTTAAAACGATTTTGGGAAGGAACCTCTGATCAAGTTTGGACCTACCAGTTAATTTAATTTCGGCATGATATAACAGCTATTATTTAAGTTATCGTTGCCAAATTTTATATCAAAAACGAACATATATAAGGAAGTTTTGCCACATAATGCTATTTTCGGAAGTGGTATTTGTATTAAGTTAAAGCTTTTTTGGGGCTTCTCGACCGCGAGCAGTAAAGGGCGAAGGTTCTCATTGGTGACAGAATTCTTTTGACTCCCTTGAGCAATGTGGGTTATATTTGTCTGTTTTTTCGTTACTACACAGAAAAAATTATTTTTTCAATTCAGACAAAAAAACTGCCTACAAACAAATTTGCATATTCAAACAATTTATTTTGCATTTCGTTTATTGAAAAAAACACTGATTTTTTCCAACAAATAATTGTGATAATTATGGTGTTTTCTTTTCTACAAAAAATGTGACATTTTATTTAAAAAAAATGCAATTTGGTGTCTGTTTGTTAAAAATTTTGCTCCCGGAAAGGGTGGCTTGTTTTATTCTAAAAAACTCATCCTTTTCGGGAGCAAAATTTTTAGGAAACAGACACCAAATTGCATATTTTTAAAATAAAATGTCATATTTTTTCTAGAAAAGAAAACACCATTAGTCAAATTTGTATTTGTATTTAAAAAAAATTTTCAAACAAATAATTAAAAAAATAACTGAAATTCTTAAAAATTTAAAGCAAATCATTTACTAAATCAAACAAAAAAGCGAGTTATATTGTTGCCATCACTTAAGCTGTGATATATTTAAAGTAAAAATTAAAATGTGTTTAAATATATATGTATATATCATATTTTTTAACAGCTGTCAACATTTTTGTCGATACAATAAAAATCAAGCAAACATATTAATTGAAACGGTAAGAAAATTTGTAGAAATTAAAAAATTTTTGAAACAAGCGCTTGTTTGAAAATACTTCAGCAATCATTTTTTCTGTGTATAATGGGATGTGTTCTTCTATCTCACTTTCAAACTGATTAAGTTCAAGTCGAACATTTACAAGCACTTTCCCTCTAGCCCCCTTCCCATAACCTATTTTCCTAGTTCCAACACAATGCAATACATTAGTAGGGGTCAGTGATGTTTTGTACATTTTTAAAGCATTGAACACTTGTCAACTTAAGTACTAAGGACAAAAATTAAAAAAAAGGAAAAAGTTTATTAAGTTCCCGTCGGAGAAATTAGGATGGTTGGCTGGTCGTGGCTTTCTGTAAAACAAATATGCAATCGACTAGTATGTTAAGACTTCGTTTTCGCAGTATCACATCACTCAACAAGATTTGAATACTAATGCCAAAGACTAGACATTAGGCATAAAAGTTACTAGATCCAATCTGTCGTATTCAAGAATTTGGTATAGTCACCTCAGCTTATTGTTGATACTTCGGACAGTTTGGTTAGTATATGCTTGCCTAGAGGTCTATATCGAGTGAATTTAAGTGCTGGACACTTACAGAAAAGATAAGCAACTGTCTATATTTCCCCCTTTTCATGACAATTTCTATTAAACGAAATACCCAAGCAGTCACTAGAATTCCTTTATGTATTTATACTGCGCCATCTCTGATTAGAGATGAACTATAACTTAGACCTGTCTCTTTTGTTGGCTAGGCTGGCTGAAATTGTTAAAATGTAACTGTTTTCTAATAAAATTATCTAAGCTCTTATAGCAAAAACTGGTCTACTTTTGCTTACTGAATTGGAAAATTGCGATCTCCATTAAAATTGCAGCCCTGCTGGATAGCAGCCCTATAAAGGACTCTTTCGTAGTTTGAACTATGCTAATAGGTTAAGGTTAAAAAATTATTACTTAACCTAACATCAAAGTAAGATTTTGTTTGTCGTGCTTAGTTCCCAATTTTTATTCTTGATAAAAAAACTAAACATATTAACCAAATAAAACTGTTAAGCAAATAAGAATTATAAGCAACAGTTTTACTTGTAACAATATCAAAGCTTAAACAAAAACAACAACAATAAACAGTGAGTTTATCTTTTCCTTACATTCTGCACAACAATTGGTTGGAATTCTTCCAGCATTAATTGTAGTTGTAAGAAGGTTTAAAAAAACAAGATGAAAACAAAAACAACTTGCTTTATTGTTTTCGCAAAAATAAAGCATGTTGCTAGTTTAGTTTTTTAGCCGTGCACTGCCAGTTTATTATCAAAGTATTTTTTTTTTTTTGGAATACAATATTTTTAATTTATAAGATTTTGTTTGTCGTGTTTAATTCCCAATTTTTATTCTTGATAAAAACACTAAAATTTATTGCTGAAGGGAACATCTTTAAGATTTTACGTCTTTAAAATGGGATTAAAACTAAAGCCACCACAAGGAAAATTTAGACTAAGAAAATTTTACAAACTAAGATACATATAGTAATTATGTCGATGTTGTGATGTATATAAAGCAGTAACAGTTCATCCTGCTTAAAACTTCCAATCAAAAGGTCACGTAATAAAAGTGTTGTTTAACTGACTTCACGTTGATTCCTGCAATTATTTTCAAAACTTGTACCACAATTTAAAAAGCAGCCAATGGTATTAGTACCACTTGATAGTTAAAATTCTGTTGTTCTGTTTGTAATTAAAAGTTAGTTTTTCAATGCTTTACTGGTGTACACTAGAATATACAACACAAAATAAAGTCCTTCAGTCGATTGTTTTCCATTGCACAGCCCCATCTGTGAACTACCACTTAAAGTAATATTTGCTAACAAAAGTTACCGCAGTTGCCACAAACATTTTTAAATGAACCTTGAAAATGTTGTAGTTTCAAATCTTTTTAGTTTCATACAACTAAAGCAACAAAAAAGAAACATTGTTTAACATTGAACTTGGTAATTATTGGTAAATGATAATTAAAGTCCAGGGGCGAAATGGTTACATGTTAATTACAAAAATTTAACTTGTCTATAAAATAATTGTTTAATGAACAATCTAGACGACAACAGTTTTTATAAGAAGCATAATTAAAATGTTTAGAAAATAAATTTTTTAACAAAAGAACAAAAGTTTAACAATTAAAAAAAATACAAAATATAAAATAATTACATGAAATTTTGTAAAAAAAAAATTTTTGCGTCAAATTCTGTAAATGTTTTTATTTTGCCGCAGCAGTATTTCCAACTCCACACGAACTCGTATACCCAAATCTCTTATTTGTGCTTGAAAAGCTTTGTCCAAAAAACAATTTCCTCTTCATTTTTCTTTTTATAGCGGTGAATGAAGGTATTCTAAGTTTGTCATTCAGTGTGAAACTTGTTTAATGTTCATCTAAGACCCAATAAAGGATATCTATTTTGTGTCCTTAAGTAATTCTTAGTCGACAATGCCATTCGTCTGCACATCTTTTGAAATCACCTTACTTTCAAATAGAAAAAACAATTTTGGTGTCAAATAGTTTTGAGTTTTCCTGAGCTGAACTGAAATTCTGTAACTTTTTAACGACAAAAAATTGTCGTTAAGTAGTCAAAATTCGTTAGCTAACGATAATTGTCGTTAAGAACTATTCTGTAATGAAATTTTAACAATTTTTATCGGCAAACAATGTCGGTAGCTAACGATACAAAAAAAATATAGAGTAAAGAAGCCAATCTTTTACACAAAAAAAGGAAAAAAGTATAGTCGATAAAGCACGACCCTACATAACAGTATTTGGGCGATCATGTGTCCGCAAAAAGAGTATGTTGTGAGGTTAAGATTCACATAAGAGATTTTTGTGCCAAAAATTATCTAAATATCTACTACTAAATATAACTACTATGAGATAACATAAAAGCTATAATTAAGATAACTTATTTTAAGTGTATTTGTATGGGAGCTGTGGTCAAATATGGATGGATTCTAATATTGCTGATTTATGTAGGTTGCAACAAAATATTTTTGGACCTAATTAAACCAAAAGGTCTATAAAACAAGATGGTTAATGGGCAAAAAACCCTATTCCGGAAAGAAGTTTGCATGTGGGCTATGAAAAATAAATAACCGCTTCTCCGCTTTTTAAAAGGCTTCGACCTTGTGGCAATAAAATCATATGTGCCCAATTTTATAAAATTATTTCCGAAATTCGACCTGTAATTTGCGCACAAAGTAATTTTGGACAGACAACCAGCCAGCCTGATAGAAGGACGGACCTCTTTAAATGGATTCTGAAATTGATTTTGAGCCAATCTTTATACTAAAAGGTGGGTTCAGAATCTATATTTAAATGTGTTACACACATTTGCACAAACACATAATATCCTCTTCAGATACAGTAGTGTGGGTATAAAAAGTAAGAGCAGAATGTTGTGCTAGAGTGGTTAAGACACCTCGAACTTTTTCCCTATGTATAAAAAGATTTTAAACCAACATATTTGTTTAGAAATAGAATCAATATTTACACTTTTTCATTCATGTTTTGTTAAAATAAATTTTTTACAAGCAAATTTTTTTTATATTTTTTGTTAATTTTAAAAATTTTAACTTTGACGTTCTTACATTTTTACCGATATTTGTCGTTATTTTTTTCTTATCGAATACATTTGTTAACTTAAAATAGAGAATAACAAATTCGTTAAGGTGACCGAGATTTCTCGTTACTTAACGATATCGGTAGTTAAAATAAAAAAGTTACAGAATTGAGGTACAGGTTGGTATTGAAATCCAGAAAAATCGGTTCTTTACAAAAAGAGTAAAAATGTCGAACAACCAACACAAAAAATTGCTGGCAAAATGCAGTGGTTATTATTAAATATTTCACAAGCTTGTTTTATATGCCTGGAAATCACACCGCCAAATTTTGTAAGGATCGGTCTCTAAGTTACCATAGGCCCCATCGAAAAACCTACACTTTAAAAACGTAACTAAAAATTTGGTCTGCCGAATTTCGAGAAGATCGGTCCATAACTTAGCAGCATAGCCTTTATATAAAATCTACGCTCGGAAGATACTTTGGTATGCCTTAAAAGGTAACAAATAATGCCATTGTTAAGGTCGTACTTTTAAGCCCGACCGAACTAACGAAATAGTTAGCTGTAAAACGAACTGTCATACTGAGCTCACTTTTGACATTTATGAACAGTATACTATGGAAACTCATCATGAATAGGTTCACGTATAAACAACGCTACCAAATTACCCAAATTTACCTTTAATATTAGCCATCGATGTTTCATCGCAAAGTTGTGTTTAGCGATGAGACAAATTTTTGACTTACCGTGTTTGCTTATAACCAAAATTGCCGTATATTGAGAGAGACCAACCCACAACAGGCCCATCAAATCCCATTACGTCTTGAAAAATTAACCGTTTGATTCGATTTACACACCAGTGCATTGTTACAATTAACTAAAATCGTTCTCGCACCGTCAAGTTTTATCACTTACGACATTAGCCTATTTCAGTACGAACATTTTGTGCCCAATAGGATCCAGTACGGTGCAAAAATGACAAAGTTACAGAATATTAATTGAATTAACCCACTTTTCGATTTGTATCAAATCAAAGAAAAACACAACAAATAAATACACAAAGCTGAATTTTTAGTAACAATAAATATTAAAAAAAGAACACAAGCGCTTTACTCGTCCGTTCAACTTACATTTAAAACGAAAACAAAACTTATTTAAAAATGGCAACTTTTTATCAATCCACTTAGCATTTTACAAAGAAGAAGAAGAATTTTCGCCTTTTAATTCTTATAAAAAGAAAATTTATTCTTATAATTATTTTATTTAGGTTTTCATATGTTTCAGAATCACTAAAGTCTTCATCTTTACTAGAATAATCCATTTTTCTGTTTTCTAAAAAAAAAAAATTTAACAGCTCCTTTTTTTATACATGTGTTTGTGTTGACATTTAATGATTAAGTTTAAACCACCAACATTGGCCGCTTAAGCTGGCAAATAAAAGAAACTTATCCTCATCTTAAAAACTGAAAACACAGATTAAAGATGACTCAATCTCTAATCTCCATGTTAAAAAACCCACCCTAAATCTTCTGAAGCTTTGTCATTTTTGTACCAATCTATATCATGTTGGGCGCAAAATTTTCATATTTATATAATCTAATTTCAATAAAATATTAGGATTTTTAAATCATTGGTTTGAAAAATCATAAAATTTACAATGAAGCTTGAAATGTAACTCTGTCATTTCTTGACCAATCTTTACTAGCAATCCATGGTTATTTTAGAAATTTTATAACCTTTCACCAAAAAAAAAAAAAAAGAATTATATAATCCGTTTAAAATTTTTGAAGATATTTGCATTTCAGCCAAATCATCTTTTTTAAAAACACAAATAACGGTTATTTTGGAATATCTCAAAAACTGTTCTACTTTTGACAATTATGACCACATTTTCGGATTTAGCGGAAAATTTTACATAATGATTAGCTGTCAGATTAACTTGGTCACGACTTGGTTAAATTATGTCACGTAGTGTTATTTTTATGAAGAAATGAATTTAAGAACATGAAATTAATTAGAATTTATTAATAAATTTTAATTCTTGACTGGCATTGGAATCGAACCCAGGTTTTCACGAACAGACAGCCCTGACATGTTTTGATATTAACCACAGTATATCTTCAGAGGGGTTTGCCATTTAACACTTTTTTTTAAAGATAAGTCTATTTCAAGGAATCGAGCTGTCATTTGGTCTCCAAGATAGTGCAATTTGATACCTCTCGATTATTTCCCGGGCCACCGTTATCAGTATTAACCAGCTGCAATTAACGCCTTGACGGCCAACATTATTCGTGTTTTTAATGACATGGCCAGTAATCAATAAAAAAATTCCCCAAGATTTTAAGTCTCGAATGTGCTTTGTCAAGAACTTTTTCGGTGCCGAAATGCCCAAAATCATTTTAATTTAAAATCATTTCACTTTCGAATTAAAATTTTTTTGTAATTAATATTTAATTTCTTGTGTTATTTTTTACAAATTTAGTTCAAGCTCAGTCGGGCTGAAAAACACAGTTTCGTAAATTTGGTCTGTCATAGTTTCCGAAATAACACCATCAGATTTTACGACGATCGGTCGATAATTTTGCATATCTCTCATAGAAAGCGCATTCTCGAAAAACACTTTAATGCAACTAAAACCGTTACGAATTGTTGATATTGTGGAGAAATTTTATCCAAATTAATTTGGATAAATTTGATAATTTGTACTTTTTTAGAGGTTCA
This sequence comes from Pollenia griseotomentosa, assembly GCA_963931875.1. NCBI lineage: Eukaryota > Metazoa > Arthropoda > Insecta > Diptera > Polleniidae > Pollenia > Pollenia griseotomentosa. The sequence goes on from OZ007560.1 coordinate 206,093,553, forward strand.
CGTAGTACGGATAGCTTCTGATTGACATTTACTTAGGAGTGACAAAAAATTATTCCTCTGCGGACTGGCCAAGCAGAACACTACTTCTGGTCATAAGCTAAGTAGTTTTGGGGCAACGGTTTTTTTGGCTTCCGCTGAAAGCTAGCTGGAGTGAAAAGGCGAACAGTCGTGTAGCCTGAATGGTCAAAGATATCATTACGTCTCAGGTAAGTAGGTAAACGACGACTGCAACGTAGGATTGGTTGCACCGATAGCGCCCCTATCACCAATCAAGGAAATGAGAGCCAGCAACCCACCTTTCTGATTTTAACAAAGCTAAGAAACGCTTAGTATTCAGGGCTCCCTATACTCCAATGCGAGTTAGAGAAACATAAATATGTATATGTATATACATAAGTTTTGAATACTAGAAATCACTCTATTAAATTTCGAGATAATCGTTTCATAACTTGCCACATCGCACAGGTTCGTCTTAAGAGAGTTAACATAAAATTTACAAATTTTCAGTAGAGGTAAAAACATTTTTTTTTTTAATATTTACAATGAAAGTTGAAAAATATGTCATTCTAAAGAAGTACTTGAAAAAAGTAAACTACGGTATTTTTATAATTTAATATTTTAATTTTTTCAGGGATTATCGAAAAATAACTAGTTGTTATAGTTGTTCCACATTATTTGAAATTTGTTCATTTATATAGTGGTTTCATTTCATAAATATGGAAACAAAACGAAATAAAATAGCAAAATTAAATTACATATAACAACTAAAAAGAGACAACACCAAATAGAACATCATCAGAGGAAACCTTTGTGACATAAACACTAAAACATTTCTCTTCAGTTGAGACAAAACTGATATTAATTTAGCTTATGTTTGGGTACAACTCAAATTATTTCTGTAAAGTTGACTATGGAAAAGCTAAATTTATATCAAGAAAAGTGATACAACTGTATTTTATTTGCAAAAGAGTAGAGAAAATGATGTTAGATTTTTACAGTGGGTAGATATTACCACTGTTCATCGATTTCTTGCAAAAAGTAAAAATTAAAAAAAATTTTGTTGACTCTCTTTAGAGGAACCAGTGCGATATGTTCTATTTAAAATCTTTTTCTGAAAATCACGTTAATTCACATAAAACCGAAAAGAATCATAGCATAAATATAATAACATACATACATATATATATACATATATGTATTTGTTCCTTCTTACTCCTTCAAGGAGCATAGGGCCAATCATAATAAAATATATTAAGTAAAAAATTAGTTTCATATGGCTAGAAATAAAATCATAAATCTTTGAAATAATCGTCCCATAATTTAATCTATTAAGCCCACTCCCGAAGTATTCCTACTCATGGTGGAGGGTATCAAAGACTCGCACAGCCGAATACACCGCTTTTACTTGTTTTGTAGTAAAATTCCTTTTCTTACTTGAATAACAAAAGGATTCTTATTATTTGAATAAAGTGTATAAAGTTTATGAAAAGAAAATCCTTGAATTCAAATGAAATATTGTTTTTTTTTCCTTTTTAGTACAAAATTTCTTCAATATTCAAGATACTCGTTTATAAACAATAACAAAGAAAAAACATAAAGAAATAAACTTATACAATTTGTTTTAGAAGCAACTGTCAAACCTTCATATGTATTACTTTTTCAATGGAAAAACCAAATTTTTATATTTTTGCATTTTGCAGGGTAAAATAGTAGAGGCTATAAAATAAGCAAATCTTATTATGCTTTCAGCTGACAAGTTCCCATTACTAAAGACTGTGAGAAACATAGTAAGGCAAAATAAAGTTAAGATAAATAAGGAAAAAAAACCCTTAATTAAATATGTGAAAAACTAACGAAATAGGTCGGTGAATTATCAAAGAAAAAAATTTTGCACCAGTAAAAGCATTAATTAAAAAGAAAAACAGTTTTAATTAAAAATTTTATCAAGTGAATTAAACGTTTAATCAAGTGAATTTAACGTTTAGTCAAGTGAATTAAACGTTTAATTGATATTAATTATTTGTTTACTGGTGCAAATTAATATTTTCAATTAAACTCTAATTCACTTGATTACAAGTTTAAATCACTTGATTTAACGTTTAATTCACTTGATTAAATTTTTAATTAAAACTGGTTTTATTTTTGGTTAGTGCTTTTACTAGTGCAAAACAAAGTGAGAAAAACGATATATTAAGGTATGTGTTTAAGTATAAAGCTGGAGGTCCATACCACGCCTTTTCGCGTCCATGCAGTGCATGCTTTTCTAACCTTACTTGAGTTCTACGTTTCAAGTTACATGCAACGCTTTTTATGCAGTAGCAGCACAAGTAAAAATAAAATTTAGTTTGTTAAAATCAGCTGACTTGTTCGAACGCTGCTTGTGACGCTTACAAAAGTAGAAAGTAAACCTACTTTTCGCCTCAAGGCATCTACGCTTTTGTGCATGTAACTTACTACGTGTAAGTACACAGATTCAAGTTTTTTGACAGCTGCGTATGCAGCGAAAAAGCGAGTAACGCATGGTGTGGACCTCCAGCTTAAGAATCAGTGTGCTCATTTTAACATTTCGGCATTTTATTTAGGATTTTTGTAAAATCTTTTCAGCTTTTTAAGCATTATTTTAAGTTTGGAGAAATAAACTCTTTTTAACTATTACAAATTTTTAATACAATAAGTTGCGAATGAAATTTCGTATTAAAATGGATTAGTTTTATCTTAAGAAGTGCCTAACCTGTTTTGTAAAATAATTTTACATTTAAGGAATCTTAGAAATGCCTTGATCATGTTGATTATAAAAATTATTTCCATTTTTTTATGACGCATAAAAGTATAAAAAAATTGTTCATGTAAAAATTGAATCATATGATCCCAAGATAAAAATTCTAAAGTGTAAATGTTTGACCATTTCATTTTAATCCAACAAAATATCTTAAACAAATTTTGGCTGTTAACTGCTGAAAAAAAATAATTTTGAAATTTAATGGTATGAAATTTCTTTTTATAGAATCTTTTAAACCAAAGCAAAGCAAGAAATAAAATATTAATTTTTAAAATAAGGTCCTTATATTTAGGTAGTTTTTAATAAATATGCATACTGTTTATAAATTGTTAGCAAACATCGTGATAAGATCTGGTCAGTTCCTTGGAGTTAACTTAATGGCTTCAGGCGAAGTATAACATATACCGCCGTGTAGAAAAATTGGCTTTATTTTTAGACTTAATCTTCTTCAGTGAACACTTGGGCGGCCCAAGTTGGGCTGCACATTAGACTTTTTGGCTCGCGGTGCTTATGGCTTTTATATAATAATAAAAATGTTTGTATACAAATTTAAAAATGTTCAGTAGTGGCATTCAGAAATATCATAATAATGTTAAAAACATTTAGTAGTGCGCCATTTTTGTTCAAACTTAGTGTTATGGACGAGAATGGGCGCTAAATTTCAAATTGGATATTTGTATTCGGCGAATATTGGCGCAGATAGTCGTACCCGTATTCGTATTGGCGAATATTAAAAATTGATATTCGTAACATCACAAGTACATATTTAGCCCAAATTTTATTGCCACATTTCATCATGGTGACTAAAGACTTTGAGACTCTAGTCGAAGGCTGCAATATGAATGTCTTATGTCTTGGTTCATACAATGTCTGTTTACTTTCACATGGTCTGAGTTTAGTGGAGAGGGGGGTGGGGATAGCTTGTTGTCTAACTATATCTATAATCTACGCTATATCGTACTAAGCACTTTGGCCCTTGGTTCCTTTTAGGAACCACGGAACATGATATATGTTAATCTGTGGGTTTCATGCGCAACCGCGTATGCCTTAAAATAAAATTTTTTTAAGAAAGCCGAAAAAACCATTCTAGATCAAACTATGGGCTAGGTATTGCACCTTTTGAACTTTGTAATTAAGTTAAAAAATCGGAATGGGTCTCTCTGTTTTCAAAAGATTTAAGAACCATTTAAAGAGCTTTTTAAATTAAGCAAGATGGCATCAACATTGCAAAATCGAAAAAATGGACATACGCGGTTGCCCATGACCCCACAGATATATCGTACTAAACATGTCTTAATATGTTGTTATACATCAATGTGTTGCAACTGGAATGACAACATATGTATACATCCACACCCCCCTCTATTAAATGATCATAAGCAAAAGCTTAGTTATATACTACCAGCATGTTTAACGCTTTTTAATGTCCTTAAGAAATTATTCAAAAAGTTTGCTCTACTAGTTTTTCGCATCCAACTGTTTTAAATATTTAAAATATTAAGTATTTTCATTTCTATTCAAGTATATTTTTATTTTTTGTCTTTCGAAAAAAGTATAACAGGTATATAAATTATTTTTCTACCCAAACAATAACGTATGGCACTATTTACTCAGATACAAATGGGAATATAAATTTGCATAATATTTATCTTCAGAATTTTTATTACGTTTAGTTGTGGCACGGTTCTCTGGAAACTATTTTGGAATTGTTATGAACACAGATGTTGAGGATGTTTTTATTCCCTATTATGTTTTCTTTTTTATAAAAATTCCAACATATTTTATCTATGAGGGAGGGGTTTATAGCAAGAATTTATTTTATTCTCCACAACATATCAATTTACTGTAATTAAATAAATTGTTAATTTATTTTATTGCTGTAGTTTTAGTTTTTTGTTTTATTTTTGTTTTGCTTCAGAGTATTATAAATAAATTTTTTTATTGATTGCTTTTAAAGGACAGACATCTACTCATTATTATTTCTCTTGCATTGTAAAGTTTTTTGGGCTAAGAAAGTTGAAAGGTAATATATCTAACAATATGTCACTGAATTAATTGTAATTTGGTCACGGAAAGAATATTAACATGGTAAAATAACAATAAAATAGAATCGCCAGATACAGTTTGTTAGCAATGATAAGTTGTTGTTGCTCTATTTAAATATATTAAAAGTTAAATTATTCATCTTTTTTATGGAAGTCGTTATCGATGTCGAATTCAATTATAAGTTGTTGTCACATCAAGTCGAAGACTTCATCACTTCGGTGTTGATTTGGTATTAATTAAGAATGTTATATCAATGTCGACTTGTTATTGAAAATTTGTCAGTTTGGCTGAATTCCAAAACGTCACTTGCATTTTTTTGAAAAGCCAACAACACAGCACGTTACTTTGTATCCAAACAGTAGCAAAACAGCATCACTGCAATGTATTTTGATATTTTGGAGCTCAACCTTATTATACATTTCACCTCAGTTAGCAAGAGTAGTAATTATTTTGTCATTCTTTTGTACTTTGAACAGTATTGATCTTGGGGCCTATAAAACATATGTTTATATGCTGCGTCCTAATGATTTGATTTTATTATGTCGGACTGTCCGTCTATCCATCTGTAAGGTGGCTATCTTTCTAAATGCACGTTACTTTTCAGTCCAACAATGTCACGTATTCACAAATGCAACCGTACAAATTTTGACGAAGTGTGGCATTCTTAAAGTCATCTGCTTTGCAGCTAATACGCAAGCAAACGCAATTAGCGAATTGTATAAATTAACGATGCTCTGCAAAGTTTAGAATAGCAATTCATTTGATTTGCAGTTATTTTAAATATAATTGCTTGTTTTGATATTTTTAATTAGGCTGAAGTTCATCAAATTTAATTTTCATTAAATTATTTTTATGAAGAAAAAGGAATTTTACAACATGAAATTAACTAAAATTTATTGATAATTTTTCATTCTTGAATGCCGCGGCGCTCGACCCCAGCCTTTCACGGACAGGTTACCCTTAGATTTTTTAATTGTAACCACTCATAAACAGTTCAATAAAAATGACCACTATACTTATTATTGTTAAAGGCTAAGGCACGAGCTCCTTGTTTACATTTGTCCTTCAAGTTCTACAGAAAAAAGGTCAACAAGAAAAAGAAAGAAAAAAAAAGAAATAAAAAACATAAAAATGTACTTTAGAATTCGAGAAGAATTCTTGACAAAAAGTACGAACAAACAGAGGTAAGAAAGAACATGTATATCAATTAAAATAGATAATCAATCAAAGCTTATTTCGATCTACCAAGGGTTAAATACAATTTGGTTAATAGTCGTCAATGGCTGTGAGTGTTGAACGGCAAAACCCTCTGAAGAGATTGAGTGGTTACAATTGAAACATGTAAGGGTAATCTGTATGTGAAAGCCTGGGTTCGAGCCCCGCGGCAGTCAAGAATGGAAAATTATCAATAAATTTTAGTTAATTTCATGTTATAAAATTTCTTTCTTCATAAAAATAATTTGATGAAAATTAAATTTGATGAACTTTAGCCTAATTAAATATATCAAAATTTGGATTAACAACCATAAACAGTTTAACAAAAATATCCACAATACTTATTATAATTGCTTGATTTAAACACTGCTTTTACAATGCATACAGACGTTAAAAAAAGGATGCCAGGTTTCCCAAACATACCTGAAATAATGGGGACTAGGTTGTTTTACATTTGTATTGCATATAGTCCGCAATATATATCTGTTAAAATTCAGCGGCGCTGTCGGTGCATAAATAGCTGGAATATAATCAAAAGACCAAGACTATCTTTAATTCTAAGCTGTTAATCTTTTATTTGTACCCATTAACCTTAACTTATTAAAGTCTTCTTATATTCTACGAACATTATTTTTTCACTTTCACTTTAAATAAACGCAGTAGAATACAAGCAGAGAAAATTAACAAAATCGGCTTAAAAGTCAATGGGTTTGGTATAATATCGCCCCTATCATAAGAAAAAGATGGGCCAAATACACAGAACTTATCTCATAAATATACTTTCTTTCTAACTAAAATTTCTTTAATTTTCATTTAAGCGCCGCAAAATATCCTGTCGACTATAACAAAGTAAATTCTGCTCTACCTTAAAGCGCTGTAGAAAATACCAAGTGACTGTCAATAATAATCCATTGTCGTCAACATGTCAACATGTAGTGTTTTCATCCACTTTGATAATTGATATAACCTCCTCCACAACTAAGTGTGAAGAGGGTATACCAATGATTCGATTACGGATAGCAACAGAACTGAAGTTAAGTTGCAAGCAGCAAATTTAGGCAACGCCACTCTTGTAAAAATATAATATGAAAAAAGTTTTGTATCTTTATTTATATACATATATAAAATCAGTTTTGTATTATGAATGGGGCGAAATGGGCCATTATTTAATTTAGTCCTCATAACGTCGGCATTTCACATAAAAGTACGCTTTTAAAATTGTGATTTTGGAGAGTAAAGCGGTTAAAAAATGTTATTTTAGGCGCATTTTAAATTAAACACTTTTAGTTTGAAAATTTTTGGTTTAACTTCACATTTTTAAATTAAAGCCAGTAAATTAACCCTTAAATCACCCTCAAAAAAACTTACGTTAGTTACCCTCGTGTGTTGTTTTTCACACATATGCAATGTCTGTCCACTTTTCTGTGGCGCCATAATTCGTTAGTAATCACAAGTCATGATTTACGTAATATTAATGATGTTTATATTCCGTTGGTGATCAACAACGAACCATACAAATCTTACATATATAAGCACTCACTTTATAAAACAAACATAACATGTAGTTTGCAAATATATCAAAAATATTCACACTCTCCGAGGGAAAATTTTGTCTCTTGTGCAAATTACATTGAAACTACATATGTGTGGAAAACCACGCATGAGGGGTAGCTTACGTAAGTTCTGAATTATTTGGATACCAAAAAATATTTTTTAATCAAAAAATGTGTTTTCAGTACTTAATTGATATAGCTAACAAAGTCAAGAAGTTTCTTTGCTGTACCTCAACAATTTTTTTGTTTATCGTGTTAAAATGATTCATTTTGTGTTATTTTTCACACAAGGGTAACTTAAGGGTTAATGGAGTGCATAATAGCATAAAAGATAGTTTATGGGCCGATGTAACAAAAATATTCTTTGTTATAATGTAAAACAAAGAATCTTGAAATTGTTAAATCTATTTATTTTTTTTAGCTTAAAATCTTAATAGGAACATGGGGTGCCCCTGTAGGATAGTTGGTAATGATCTCGTCCATCAGTGCAAGGGTAACGGATCGATTTCCATCAGCAGCGTTCTCAGTTTTGTTGGGTTTGACCCCAAATAGGGAGTTTTTTTTCTAATTGGTAATACAAATTTCTAATAAATCCCCAAGAGATTTTTCGGAAAAATATATTTTTAAATGCCATTTTGTCAGCTCATTATTATTGGTTTGGCGCCAAAAAGCCATAGTGGAAAAGCATGACAATGAAGTTTTACATAAAGATTTCTGAAAATATACACGTTAGAATTTTTTTATATTTTCACAACCGCTCCTGCAGTGGCAGAAAAATGTTTATTTTTGTGAATGTCGATGAAAGAACTTAGAAGTTAATTGTATTTAATTGAAAGTCAAAATTATTGTTTTGTGCCGCAACGCCAGTTTTGTAAATTTATTTGTAAAAAGTAAAATTTAGTGCTGCGTATAAAAAAAGATATATGCATATTTTACCTTTGTCATAGTACTAATTTATTTTAAAAGATCTGTAGGGATTAGAAAAATGCAAGAGGATTTTGGGGTATTAAAAAATTCCAAATTAGGAATAAGGTATAAAATAAAACTGTGATCTCTGCCCGCCAGTAAAATGTACGCTTTTAAGCTTTAGGGCATTTGTTTAAAATTAACAGATTAATTTTCTCTATATGTTTCCTTTCATTTAGAACAGTTTCGCTTTTGGCGTTTTCTTATAGATATTTTAAATATATTTTCATACAAATATTAACGTGGGAGTATGTGTGTTCGTTTTTAATTTTCTTTATCAATCGTAGGTATTTTCGTTGTCTCTTAAATGCAAAAAGATATCAATCTTTAATAGCATACATATGTGTGAGTATATGTATATACAGATATGGCTCTTTAAAAGTGTATGGTGTTCGAATGTATCCCATTTCAGATATTTGTTGTGCGTGCATGAGACCGTAAGTACGTTTGTGTGTAAAGAGGTACTTACTCTCTTTTTACACTTATTGTACATTAGACAGTTTTCTACGTATAAGACATTAATACGTACCTCACTAACACTAAAGTATTTGTATGTTTTTTGTTTCCCTATGTGTGCCATAAAACCTTGCGGTATGCTACAAAACATACCAACTAAAGCCTGTGTCTTCAGTTTATATGTGAATGTACTTAGATAAGAACAAATGTGTTTATATTTTTTTCTTTTTTAAAAAGTATATAAGTATAATTTGGCTTGATGATGATTATAAGGTTACGTATGTCGCTGTTAATGCTTGTACGTTTGAGGCCCATTACTAGAAAATTTTAAATATTATAGCTACAAAAATGTAAAAAGAAATACATTGATGTCGTTGCTCTTGTTTTCTTACTTTAGATTAGTCTGTAAATTAACGCCTCGAGAAGAGAACAATTTTATAGAAAAAATTTCAAAAATTCACAAAGAATTACTGAAAAAGTGCTTTTAAAAGCATTAAATTAAGTTTAAAATTCGTTAATTTGATTTATATATTTATTAATATTTTTATTAGAAATTCTAAAGAAGGAGCAGTAAAATGTTTACTTAAGAGGTTTTTTTCTGCTTTTAAGTAGGAAAGTATTTAATAAGGTTCAAGTGTGTTTAAGAGTTTTTTGATATGTCCAACAACTAATTAAATATGTTGAAAGTTAAGAAGTTACTTCGTCTAATAATAGCAAAAGTTTACAAAGTGCTTGAAAAGTTTAAATGTTTTTTTAATTAAATTAAATATAAAAAAATTCGTAGAAAAGCATCGTAAAAAATATCAAAATTAAATTTTAATGCTCTTATGGCGCATTTTAAAAGCTGTACCCAGCAAAAACTTTGCTTACTTTTTTGAAATTAAAGCACCTTTTACTCATTATTTACTAGCTTTCTTCGCTGCTTTTTGCTAACTACTTATACAGTTTTGTTTAAGTCATTAACAAAAATCGAACACTAACTTTTGACGTAAAGATTTTCAAAAGTGATTAAAAAAAAAAAAAAAAAAAACAGAAATATTTTTTTAATGAAAATGGATTTTTGTAAAGTTAACAAAATTTTTTATCAATTATTTCTTTTTTTTTCATATTTATTTCGTTTCTTTGGTAAGTATTTTGCTTCTTATAAGCGCTTTAGTTACCCTTAAAATGCTCTATAGTTAAATTGTAACTAGGGTCACTAGGTTTTTGAAAGGTAATGTGTAGGCACTTATTTTTTGAACTTTTTATAACAACTTACTTTTCGTATGAATGTATGTAGGTGTAAAAATAATGACTTACTTTTCAAATATAACTTAATTAAATGAGAATGCGTTCATTTCGGGACATCCCTTGTAAAATTAATAAGTTCCTTCATTAGAATTGCAAGAAGTATTTTTTCTTTTTTAAACCATTATTTAAAGGAATTCATTTACGCATTTAAACTATAACAAACTAAAAATGTATTTATTAAAAGTTATAATAGACACTCACAAGTATTTTACATATAACCAATGTTTACCCAGTGTTCAAAATTAAACATAAATTGGCTATCGGATTATTCAAGGGCAAAATACTTAACTTATCCATATTTTTAGTGATTTTACGATTTATCATGAAAATAATGTTGTGTTATTCTTCTGCTGTTGTTTTTTTTTTTTTTGTTCCTACACAAAACAAACGAATCGTTGCTGTAGTGTCTGCAACAATTTTTGCCAACAACAAGCGTATGGGAGACGAGACTAATGCTATGTTCATACGACGATATAAGCCACTCGTTTCGCTCTCTGAAACCAGATTGCCAAACATGTTGTTCATACGATTCATTCCTGTTTCATTTTGATATTTTTTTTGTGTCACACTATTTTATTTAAAATAGATAAAAAAGTAATTAAAAATTACAAATATATTATTAAATACTTTTATTAGTATTATTATTTTTTTAAAATAATCACTTTATTTTATTGGACAACATTTTTATTTTGTTTTTTTCTTTTTTTGTTTTAATTGTTTTTGAGAACTAGTTCAGATAAACTAACGATACTTTTTTATCAAAATTGGAAATGATAGTTCATGTTTCCTGTTTCGCATCATGTTTCAAAATTAAACGACCTGTTTCGCTCTCACAATTTTGTATGGCAAAACATGTTGTTTCAATCATGTTTGGGGCGCGAAACAAGAATAGGAGAGCGAAACACGAATAGTGCTGTCCGTGTGAACATGCTATATTAAGTTATGGGAGTAGGCTTACCAGATCGAAATTGGCAAAAAGTTTGACATTCAAAAGAAAAATCTTGATTTTCTTGACAATAAATAAATGAACAAACAAATTTTTATTGTTGTTCAGTTTGTTATTTTTAAAATACTGATGTTATTTTACGTAGCGAAGCTGATTAAACGATGTCCGTTGGTTTGTCTCTACGTGTGTATGTTGAAATGGGTTTTTTAAAAAAAGATATTACTGTCGCGCATAGTCCGGAATTGAAATTTGGCCAGATCGGTACACAAATAGCTAAGATACCTACAATAAATTATGAATGCCTCTTATTTCTACACATAAATCTTTACATTTTAAAGTCCAGAATACTGGTAGTGAAAACAACGAAATTGGTCTATAAATGAACTACCTTATTTGACCAGAAAGCATGGTCTTGTTACAATAACGCCCATTCCATATGAGATAGGAGAACTTTATTTTGTTCAGATATTTCGTGTAATATATCTTAATCCGAAATTTATTTCTAAAGCTAAAATTTAAACATGAAATTAATGGATTATGTAAGAAACGAAAAATAAATAAGACTTTGACAATCGTTCTGCTATACATTCTTCTACAATTCATTTAAACTGCAGGCCGAATATAAATAGCACGATCTATAATGTTTACTTTTTCTTGAATTTTCTGGACAATTTAATGGAATTTTTTTAAAATTCCGATTTAGCTTGGCAAATTACATTTGTTATTGATTCTTGACACATACTTAAAAAGCTTGACAATCAAGCCCGTCTGGCAGATTAAAACGCTCACCTTCTAATTTTACTCTCAGAGTGGCACTACCAACGAAAAGTTCAATCTTTTTTTTTACTTGGCTTAGGAATTTTATACTTATTTTAAGAAATTTCGGTATTAATTTTTGCAAGTCATCCGAACTTGAACTTTTAAGTACGACTCGTACTTAAAGTAAGTATAAAAAACTTTATTTATCTCCAGTGTTTTTCTTTTTGTGTAAGTTCAATAATATAAAAAAACATCAAAAAGTACCAATTGAAAAACCAAACGATACCACTCAAAATGCTATGTAGTTAAATTCAAACGAAAATTCATTTTAAACAACTTAAAATTCATTTAAAAAACGGATGATTTACATTTTATTTAAAATAAATGAATTTTAAATTAATTCTTAAATTGTTTATTTATACAATCAGTTTCAGCGTTTTGAATTGTGTGATTTTATATCTATAGGTCCAATGCAAACGGAAATTCAAAAAGGACCAGTTGAAAAAGAAAAAAGTGCCAAAAAGTTCCCTCGTATAGTTTCTTATCCACTTATCCACTGAGCCCCAAATTCGACAATTTTGTGTATTTGCGATGGAAATGCGCTTCGACTGATTATTTTTTTGATTTCAGAGTTACCACTTGCACAAAAAAAAGTGACACTATGTTTAAAAAGTGCACTCTTACTGAGAAACCCCAACAATGTAAAAACTAGCATTGACGATGAGATTATGACTTCCCAATTGTAAATTCTAGTTTGATAATATAATGGTCAACTAGTCGAAGGATGGTAGCGGGACCAAAGGTAACCTCTACTCTTTTCTACCACTTTCCAAATATTCGATGTGGCCTTGTGTGTGTATTCATGTCTCCCTAAAGTTGCGTATTTAAGAAAACCGTCCAAAGTTGTTTGTACGGAGATTAGATCTCCCAAAAACTAACTTCTAGCTCCGAAAGGCACATCCACATAAGTCTAAGCCGTAAGTGTACTTTTGTATTTGTTAGCAATTGTGCTTTTTGTCAAGCACCGATTAAAATATCGCGGATTTTTCATTATTTGAGTTTTTTTTTTATTAATTTTTAAATTATATTTAATTTCATTCAAGCAAAATTGTGAGGAAACAGTTTTACCCCTTCAAAAGTTATAGATTTTTTTATAACTCACGCCCCTAGAAAAGTACACTGTGCGTTGCTTCAATTAACGATTTTACTTTTTCGACTGATATGTGTCTATAAATACTCGTACGAAGTTTAAATACTCTAGTAATTATTCATTAATTATAATCATTAAAACGCTATCATATTATCCATTTACTAACATTTGTGTAAATACTAGGGTTTCTTTTTTTCAAAACTTTATCCATTCCAGGAAAATTTTTCTTTCATTTACACTCTTGGATTTTTTCAAATGGTGTTGAAAATAAGACTCTAACAGCCATATTCATAAAAAGTTCTTATTTTAAGCTTATAGTATGTAATATTTATTAAACGCTTTTTGTCTTATAAACATCTTATAAAAATTTGTATTCATAAACGTACAATAACAGCTTTTTTACTATTAACTGTTTGCAGCGATTTTTTGTTGAAGTATGGCAACTTTCTTTATATTTGGCTGCCATTTTATTGTTAGTGATGCACGAAACTTCTATTCGGCTTACATGATATTCTATATTTAAATTTTTTTTTAATTTTTTTTTTAATTGCAGACCTTCAAAATTATTCTTATCAAATAAAATTTCTGTTTGAACCTTTTTTAAATATACGATAAGAAAGTAATCGAATAAAAAGTTTGTTTACTTTTTATTAACATCACTATTATTATGATTTGTTTATTTTATTTTTTTTTTTATATTTTTGAACAATAATTTTTTGTTTTAAACAAAAAAAAAACAACTAGTTGCAATAATTTAATAAATAATTAAAGAGAATATCTGCATTTGTCCCTGAACATATTCTTTTAAATCATATAATTTTTTTTTTAAATAATTATCAATATAACTTTAAATTGGCTGTCTAAAATAAAAAAAAAAAAAATAGTAAAATGTATTTAACATGTCCGTTGTAATAAATAAAGCATTTTTGTCATTATTTTTCAACATATTTCACGAAAATAATATCATAAAATGCAAACACCTTTTAAAATGTCATGTTATTCTTGGTTTAAAGAAGGGCAAATCCAACAATAAATTTTCTTACTTTATGAATGGTTTATTAAAGGTTCAATAGACTATTTTTCGTTTATTAATACAACTTTAGCAATTTTTGCTTAAAAACGGTTAATTAATCATCAATAAGTTTTTATGAATACGGCTGTAAGTCTTTACAAAAAACACAAAGTTTAGGTTCTTAAATTGCGGTCGAATGAATTATCATTTCCTTAAGTCGTTAAATTTTTTTATACTAATTAGTAGTATTATGTTCAATTAAGTGTTAAAAAAACTATTATTTACATTCTAGAAATTTCTTGTCTTAAAATTTCCCAAAAATTAAGAAATATTTTTCCCTAGAATTTCTAAGAAGTTCATCTCCGGTAGAAACCCTAGCAAATACACATACGCTTTATTCTTATTCTGTTGTAGTGTAATTTGTAGCAAATGGTTAGAAACATGTATTCCCTGCGGTACAAGCACGAATATACGCAATAGCGAAATGAACAAGCAAATATCAAAGAACAGTTTTTCAAAAATACTTATTGTCAGACTCTCATGTGGTTATTTTTCTTTAAAGAAAATGTTTTTGTACATTAAAAGATGGGAGAAATGAAATGTCAATATACACGTATCACATTAATACAGCAAACAAAGATAATTTATCATATTCCTAATTTAAACTCCAGCAAAGTCATTAAAATGTAATTTTCGTGGGCTTAAAATTTGTATATCCCTCAACATAAAAAGTAGTGAATAATTGTGGATATATATGTACTTATTAAGTTTGTCGTTCCGTATTTAACACTAAGGAAAATTAATCTAAGACCTCATAAAATATTTACATACCTTTATATTTTGGGTCCTTATAAAATTGGTTTAACCGTCCGTCTGTCTATGCTCAATTAAAAATTAATAAATTGTTTTAAGTTATTTTAAGCAATTGAGAATTGAAATCCAGTAAAAAAAAGAAAATAAAAATACATGAATTTAAATGTGTACCAATTTACCTCAACAACCTCCTACCCTATTTCTTATCTTTCTAAATGACCTCCTATGTCAAACTTCCAATCCTATCTACTCTTTTGCAGATTACAGCAACCTTTGGCATTCGTACTCATTTGATTGCAGATCAAGCGTATCCGATGTCGGTGCTATGAGGCAGAATATGAATGATACGTTTGGCCGAGACCTTGACATAGTCTCGGAATGGGGTCGTGAAAATAGGGTCGATTTTAATGCCCGAAAAACCCAATGTTGCGTGCTGACGCATAAACGCACGACAGACCCAGATGCCTCATCTATATATATGGGTGGCATAATAATTGAGGAATCAGAATCTCTTGATGTTCTGGGCATGATGATACAATGTGATGTCCGATGGACAGAACATATATTCAAGGTGTCGAAAGAAGCTTTCAGGTGCCTCGGTTTTTTAAGATGGTGTAGGATATACTTCACTCCATCTGATCTCCTTACTATTACGACCTATATCCGACCGCGTATGGAATACAACACTCATATGTGGGCCGGTGCTTCAAAGTCTATTTTGGAGCTTCTTGACCGCGTGCAGGAAATTGCGAACGTTCTCATTGGTGACAGTAAGGTCTCCACTTCTATTGACTCCCCTGAGCACTATCGCAATATGGGTTGTATTTGGCTGTTTTATTGTTACAACAATGGGATGTGTTCTGACGAAACTAGGGATCTGGTTCCCGAAACCCGTACGTTTGCTCGTCATACAGGTTTTTTCTCAAGAGCCCATCCTTATGTGGTAGATTGGCAGGTGAATCGTACAACGCATTACAAAGAGAATTCGTTTTTTTTCCGGACTGTTTGTATGTGTATTAACCTTCCTGCAGAAGTCTTCCCTCTCACTTACAACATGATTAAGTTCAAATTGAATGTTCACACACACTACTCCCCTATCCTCCTTTCCACAACCATTTTCCTAGTTCCAACACAATGCAATGCATTAGTAGGGGTCATCCCCTGAGTGCTGGTCCTAACAGAAAAAAAACAAATGAAATTATATTTTGTTTACACAATATTTTCTATTTAAAACCAATTGTGGAGAGAGTATTATGCGGTTGCATGAAATAACCCCCCAAAAAAATCCCAAAAAAATAATGAAATAACCCCCATAGTGTGGCCCTTATCTAACATGCGATAAAACCCCAATATTGAAATAAGCCCCAACAACGAAATGAAAAACGCCCCAAACAGAAATTAAATAATACCCCAATTTTTGGGGGCTTATTTAATACGAATTTAGACCAAAATTTCTGAATTGTAAAACTTAAAATTAAATTGAAATGAGACCCCAATATGTATAATACTATTAATTGTACAGTTTTGACTAAAAAGAATCGCACAATAGTTAGCATGGTTGGAAGTTCTCCGGCTAAAGCTGCTCTACTTCGCCGGCCTTCGGTCGGGCGCAAGGAGTTCCGCCTATGTGGTAGAACACACAACAGCCTCGCTAACTAGAGCTCGTCAAATCGGTCTTGTGCTTGACCAAAGGCCGGCTACGCAGAGAAGCATTATTAAGCGAAGCTGGAGTTTCTTACACCATAGAGAAGAAGTCCCTTTAAACTGGCCGAAGGTCTGCAATGCAGAGCAGCTTTACTCAGCAAAAGCCGGTGTTTGGTATACCAAAGATAAGAATAACCTTG
Source organism: Pollenia griseotomentosa (assembly GCA_963931875.1). Classification (NCBI taxonomy): domain Eukaryota; kingdom Metazoa; phylum Arthropoda; class Insecta; order Diptera; family Polleniidae; genus Pollenia; species Pollenia griseotomentosa. The sequence goes on from OZ007560.1 coordinate 206,110,382, forward strand.
CGCCTGGCCAAAGGCCGTCTACGCTGAAAACGCCGTTTGTTATACCATAGAGGCAGGATTACTGTTAGGAATTTTTGAAAAGTCGCATAAAAGGTCGTTTTATAAAAATTAAGTCGCAGAAAATAGTCGTTTGAGAAAATTAAAGAAGCACATCTTTTTTTTAACGTTTTTAACGCCTGTTTTATATTATTAATGTGTCTTTCCATGACGCTTTGACTCCATGTCTTGACTGAGCCATTTATACTTAGGTCCCCAGTCTTTCGAATACTGTCACCAAATATTACGTTTCCCAAAAAGGACCTGCAGCGATGTTAACGTTATCTTCCTTCATTGACTATGCTGCTAAAAATTATTTTGTAAAACGAGCACTGCAAACACCACAATTCTTTATTTTAAAAATCTTTTTTGCCAAAACTATTCTTTGAAACTTTGCGAAAAATTTCTTAAATAACTACATTGTATACAAGACAAGGTTGTAAAATAGTAATACAATTGTTGCCAAAGAAACCATTATCTGTAAATTGTTTTACATTTTGGGGATGTTGTTTTACGATTTTTTTTTTTTGACAAAAATAATATGAAAATTTATAATTTACTGCAAATAAAATGTATTTAGCGAGAAACTTTACAAAAAAATGTTAAAAAATAAAAAAAGTCGCAAAAGTCGGTGATAAAAAAATCTTACAAAAAGTCGCAGGCCGCTAAAAAAGGGTCAAAATGCGACTTTGGTCGTGTGACCGGTAACCCTGCATAGAGGAGAAATTCGTTACGATCGGCCGAAAGCCGGTTACGCAGAGAATCTGTAGTTAACGAATCCGGTGTTTGCTTTTCAAGGAGTTTCTACTCTATGGTTAACAAGGCTTTGCTAACTGAAGCTTCACTAGCCGCCCTTCGGCCGTGCGCAACGATCAAAAAAAAAAAAAAATTCACAAAAATTTCACAATTTTCTTAGCAAAAATTACTCGTTTGAACGTGCTTTATTGGTCATGAATATTGTGGCACTTTTTGTTATGTCATATTGTCCATGGACATTATGACATTGTATATAATGACTTGCCAACGTATTATCATGATGTTTGGTAAAAATATATTCTTTATGACTAAATTATACTACGGATTTTCATGATAATCAGCATAGAATTTACAATACGTTTCATAAAAAACCCACTTCCGTACACTACAATAGGTCCCATGTAAAGTCCACTATCTAAATAAACCTTAATACGGCTAAAACTGTACCCAATAATTGGTGCACTTGATACTTATTAATTTTACATGACTTAAAATGTTAATAACGGTCAATATATATAAAATTATGTCAAATCTTATTAACATTGGGTTTTAATTCATAACAATTCCCATAACTTCTAAAAATTCAAATTTTTGGTGGAGGGTATTTAAAACTCACCACAATCGAATACAGAATTTTTCTTTTTTTCTTTTTAATTGATTTTGCGTAAAACTAGTTATACACGTGTATATTCTACGAATGTCTGCAAATATGCTTTGTTCTTAATTAATAAATGATCACTAAGTGAAAAAAATCATAAAATGTGACTTAATCATTAATACAAGAATAGTCTTTAATACAAATAATTACATATTTATAGCAGTGTTGAAACACATTGATGTCCTCACATAAACACACAAATGTAACACAATAACGTGGCACTGATATGTGCAGAATCTGAGTTAACACTTGATATTAAGGAAGCGAGAGGATGTAGCTTAAGTGTACGTTAGAAAAAAAATCTTTTTCCCAAGCTCTTTCCTAAGCAAAAAAATTCATTCAATTGATAAACGTGCTTTTCATGCTCTACACTTTAAGTAGATATACTATTCTAGATTTCATAGAACTTTTTTTCGCTGCCACTTAAGGTTTAGATAAGCATTTATCACGTATTTTTTGTAAAGAAAAAAAAAATGTTAAATAAAAGGTCAAGGTTGAGTGTCTTTGCCGTAATCTCATCTGGCGTATTAAAAACTTTACAGGGAAAAAAGAAAATTATAGAAATTAAAAATTAACGAATGTATAATAATTATTTGAGAATGTTATATAAAAATGCATATGAAAAGTACAAGTACAAGAAATTACGCTATATATCTGTGGCATATATATTTAAATTTTAGCAGTGTGGTCTTAGTATGAGATCTATGGAACCAATCTTAATAATATAATACACTTAAGTTTCCAGTCATCCTCAGCTTGTATGAGCCAAATTTCATATGAAATTGTTTTTATTTTTGTAGTGGCCGTCCTTTCTGTAAGACTTACGTTAAAGGTAAATTATGTACCGACCAGCATGATGCTTAGTAGTGTAATTTCTTTTTCTTTGAATTCAAGAGCTAAACGATGAGATAGTTCGGCACATAAACGATATTGAACCTTAATTAAGACTCAAAGTCACTTAAAAAATGTTCTTTTTTTGCGAAGCCCGAATAGCAAGTTTTAAAAAGCAAGCGCACATTATTGCGCTACGGAATAAGACATACAGAGATGCAGTAATATAAGAAAACAAACTTTATCAAGTTGTTAAAAAAACAACATTCAAAGAGCAACGGCATTCCCTTACTACGAATCTGGCTTTTAAGAAGAGAGCATATAAAGAATAACGCAATAACAAAAAATTTTGTGCACTGAAAGCAAAATGCTTCATATATTTAATAAATCGTTTTCATAAAACAATTTTCATTGGTTAAATGAAAATTTTCATTGTCTTAATGAAATTTCATAGTTATAATGAAGTATTTTCGTTAATATCGCTTCATTGGATTTCATAATAACGTTAAAAATTTTCATTGGATATATGAAAACTTAAGTTTGTCCAAATTAAACCAAAAATTTTAATTGGGAACATAAAAAAACAATATACAAACATAACTATATTGATAAGTTAATACAAAATTATATTTTCCCTAAAAAAATGTTTAATTGTTAATCAAAATATGTAAGATTTAATTATTTCATACATCTAATGTAATATGCCATTAAATTTATAAAATCTCTCCGTTAGGAATTTTCGGCAATAATATAAAGCTTTATATTCACACCAATTAAATATTTGACGTCCTACACGTAACCACTAGTTTTATCAAAAAATTATTTGCTTTTGCAATACGCTTGGCTAGATAAAAAATCTTTGACTAGTTTCTAAATTACATTATGCAATTATCTTATTTCAAATCAAAATTAGTAAATCAATAGGAATTGCTAAAAATAAAGCTAACTTTTGATCAGTTCACTGGTCATGATTTTTTTTTTGGATTTTTTCGTCAAATATTTGTTAGGACTGAACATACCTTAAGAGTTTGAGAACTAAGGGATTAAGAACAGATAGAGCATAACGGTTTATTAAGGGTTATGTTGTTGTTTTAAATTGAGTCTGGTGCACAATGTTTTTATATCTTATTTTTATTCATTTTTTGTCTTCTACACCATCAATTTAACCGATCTTTATATGTGGAGCACATTCTAGTTTTAATCAAAACTAACTTTGTCGGTATAAAAAGCCGTTTTTAACTAAAAAAATATATATTTTTTAAGGGTTTTTAATCCTAATTTTTTTTCCTTATGTGAGATGTTTTTAAAAAACATCGTTAGCTCGTTATTGGTTTGGCGCATATGCCAAAAAGTCGAAATTGAGATAACGACATTGAAGGCTTACATGAAGTTTTCTGAAAATATACCCGATAAATTTTCGTTTGTATTTTTACCACTGCTTCCGGCATATGTTTTGAAAAAAAATTTTAATTTTTGTTAACGTTCATAAACGAAATAGTATTTTATTGAAAGTAAAAATTATTGCTTTCTTTTCAACTATGTTTTTAAAATCTAACAGTGGCTAATATAACTTTAGAAAAGTTGAAAGAAACCATAAACAATTTTGTGAAACAGGTTTTGGATCCAGAAAGTGGATATTCAATATATATATACCCCATACCTAACTAATTTTTTTTTTTAATTTGTCGGTAGGTCAAACCAATAATGAGCCGATGTCATGTCAATGGCCTTGGCTTAGCAATATAATCTTTGTAAAACTCTGATGCAAAATCTCATAAAAATGTTACGTAGATACGACGGAGACTCGGTTATTGCATTTGCACATTTATGTTACATATAATTTAGAAATTTTTTTTGTTGAACTTCAGCCAGATCAATTCACTAATGGCTAAGATATGAGTAAAAACGACGACTGCATATAATTTTACAAACAAAAACTTTTATAACCAATATCAAGTGGCAGTGCAGTAACACTGAACTGGCAAAATAAAATAAAGTATTTTGTTTTTATTTTTTTTTTACCCACTTACAACTACATGAGAAGTTGAAAAAAACCAACCAATTGTAGTCGGGGTTGTAAGAAAAGATAAACTCACTGTTTATTTTTGTTGTTTTTGTTTAAGTTTTGATATAATTATAGGTAAAACCTGGAGTGCTTATAATTTCTTTTTCGGTGTACAGTTTTATTTTTATAATATTTTTAGTTTTCCTAAAATCTTTGGAAAAAGTTTCCTTATGATCTGGCCTAAGTAACCAGTGTAATGCGCAAAGGAGTAGCTTATCCCACCAACAATAAATTTCAAATAAGTTTCCGATACCTAAGGGGAACATGCCAAACAAGATAGATTTGTGTGGAGGGTATATAAGAAGCGGCAGTGCCGACTTTAATCCCTTTACCGTACAAATGTGAATATCGTAGAATATGTATTGCTTGACAGTGCTTCAACCATATTCTGCTACACCTAAAAAGTTTAATTTTATAAAGCTAAAATCTAAACTCAATGTCAGAAAATTTTTGTTTATATATTTTTCTATCGCAAATGGCAATACTGTTTCAGTTGGGTACTTTAATATTTTTTTAATTTGTTTATTCATATGGATATTTTATGCACACACAGAAAAAATATACCAAAAGAAAGCACTACTATAAAAAAAAAATAAATTAAAAAAAGATAAAAGTTTGAAGGCTTTTTCAATGCACATTGAACATAACCCTGTTTATTTATTTGTATTGAATATATACATTTACATATCGCACACTGTTTTTTCAAACTAAAATAAAAATTTTTGTTAAGAAATTTATAAAGAAAACAAAACCAATTTGAGTTTTTTTTTTTATTGGTTCCAATATTCGCAAATTCCCAAGCTAAAATTTTTATTTTATTTAAAAAAAAACAGGCAGTTAATCATAAACAGTCACAACTCAAAATTTATCAAAATTGTTTTATTTTTCATAAACCAGTACCCATGTTCTGTAACTTAAGTGAGAACTTCTGGCATCGAGAAGATGTGAAACAAAATATTCCATTGTTTCTCGAAAAGTGAGAAAAAACTGTGTCTGTAACTCATGTCAAAAACTATAAAAATAGATAAACGTCATAACATTGCACGCGATATGACATTGCAGACGTTGAGAACGTCAGTAACACATTTCGTTGAAGGCGGCCAAAATTTACTGAAATTGAAAATTTTCCAACGACGGCGGCGAAAATACAACCGTCGGCTATACCAAATAATGTAAAGTGCGACTTTAATGTTTGTTGTTTGAAAATTAGCTTAAAAAAAATTCGTATATTTTATAAAATGTTAAAAGCAAAATAATAAAACAATGCTAAAATGTGCCAAGAACAAAATTTTATTTTTTTTTTATTCTATGCATTTTGAATTGTTTTTTAGTGTTAACATTTTTCTCCCCTCTTATTTATTCGTGAGTTTATTTGACAGTTCAAAGCGGGAACTTTTCTGTCAAAAATGTTACAGACACACTTTTTCTGTAAATTGGCGAGGTATTTCCTTACGTGACAGCTAGTTCTCGCCAAAAAAGTTACAGACATAGTATAGTGAGAAAACCAGCTGTTTGTTTTAATATATGGCATTTTTGTTTCATTTGACACATTTCAATCGAAAAGTTTCTCGACGCGAAAGTTACAGAACATGGGCACAGTTTACAATTCAAATCTTTAAGGACCACGAAAGTTTCGTTTGCGTCACTTCTTTAAGTTTTCTTCTTTAACATTTCGCTCATTTACTTTAATAGTGTCATAATTCAAAAAACCTTTATACACAATATAAAGAAAAGCATAGTGAACAATTCTGCAACACTTACTCCAAAATTAAATTTTTTGAGTCTGGTCACTATATAATAACACAACTCCAATCATGTTTTAGAAGCAGATTTTTGCCTTTTCTGAACATTTTCGAGTTGTAACTGTTTATGACTAAGTGTGCGATATGTATGCACATACATACATCTGCTTAGATACTAAATGGGCTTTAATGACTTTTTATGGATTTTTTTTTATTGTTTTTAGTATGCTTTTGTAATAAATGGCAAAGGTTATCTCCTTTTGTCATCCTTTTTTACAAAATGTAACAATAACGACACTACGAATCAATAATAATGATTATTATTATTTTTATTAATGGAAATATAATTTGTATTGCCGTTATGCTTGTCATATGCTCATATTTGTTTTCATGTGTGCTAATGATTGTGCTCACAGCATGATATGCAATTCCATTCTAATAATACAATTTAAATGATGTAATGCTAAGGAAATATTAAAATTTAAATTTCGTTAGTATTTTAGAATTTGATAAATTACACAAAAAATGTCATAGAAATGTGTACATGTGATTTGGATTAAATGAAAACACTAAGATTCTGAAAGGTATAATCAGTGTAGTTCCATTAGTTTGACATGTGTTAGTATTAGAATTGGCATTTTTTTTCGAAATATGTTATAAAGGGAACTTACTCAAGAGATTGTGTACATAGTTTTTTGACATTCCGTTTTTATCATATCAAAGTAATCAGCAGAGAATACATAAGGTACATTACATAAGCTACAACAAATTTTGTTGTGGATGCTCGTAAAATTCTAATTCGAAAAGCAGGATTAGGCTTTAAATATAGGACTTTAGAAAACTAAATTCGTTTTGAATCGAATATTGGTAAAATCTGTTATTGTTTCATCTAGTTCCCATACAAATGTCATCTTCGGATAAGACTTTTGGCATGAAAAAGAACATAGGGGATAAACTTAAGCACTTACATTTGAAACATTAACTTTTCTTAAATTAAAAAAAAATTTGTTAATTCGTCTGAAGACTTTTTGTACGCCATCGTTCAAACGCAACTTTCTTTATACAACGAATGTTTGTTACTAAATAGAAAAGCATCGAACAGCATTGATGATATTAGTCAATCGTTAGATAAAATTAGTAATTTTGAAGACTAAAAATTGGTTCTACTGACTGCGCAAGATTAAGAAATCATATCACATATTTATATAAAACGAATTTTGTGACTAACCCTCTTTCTAAATTGCATTCATCAAGTTAGAAAAGTAACATCCGTAAATCATCTAACGAAGTAGCAAAGCATAACATGAAAAACCACTTTTTCATATTTTATGAAACTTGTATGTACGTTTATTCTAAAGGTATGTTTACACTTAAGTAATGAAAAAATCCAAAAAAGGGAGACCATAAAGTTGTTCAGTTTAAACTATCTTTTTAAATTTTTTGTTGATTTAATCGTGAACTTTTCGCATACAATTTAAGGTTTTCTTATGCATTCTATAATTATTGCCAAATCAAGTAAGTTTTTATAGTCGTTATTTTGATCACTTTTCATTTGCGGTGCTAATCGCTGAGACTACCGAATTACTGAAGGTGTTTTCAAGCAAAGATACTTGCGATCAAAGCAGCTGTAGTCTGGCTAACATTATCTGTTGTGTCTACAACAGCGAAGGGCAGATAGAGAACATTGAATAAAAGAGAGTAAATTAGTTGATTTACACTTAGAGAAAAGATTTTCAAACTGTATGTAAATATGCAATACAAAAAAAGGAGTTCAGTAAAAAATATTATTATATAAATCATCAAGTTTTAACTAACGTTAAAATATATGAATACATATGGTCACCTGAAATCGAAAAGGTCGTGAGCAAAAACTTTAAAATGTGTACTATAGGTATGTAAATATGCAAAAAAAAGGAATTCAGTAAAAAACTTGATTATTATATAATTTATCATCCCACATGATTGCTGAAATGTTTTTAAAACAAGCTGAAAAATAAACATACATGAGCACAGCTTGATCACAACACAATAAATATATTGTCAGCGTGCCACTACGAAATTGCAAAATTTGCCAAAATAACAACATGCGCAACACTCCTGTTTCGTTGAAATTTATAGAGCAACTGAATAAAATTTTATTTTTTTTCTTTCTGTTGTATTTGTTTTTCGGGTTGCCTTTGTTACTTTTTATGCTTGAAACCAGGGCTGTGGAGTCGTTAAGAAATAGTTATAACTCCGACTCCGACTCCTTTTGCTGAAATTTTTTAAGTACGACTCCGACTCCGACTCCGACTCCAACTCCGACTCCGACTCCTACTCTTACCTAGCATTATTTAAGAGACTAGTTTTTATTTGACTTTAAACTCTTTTTTAATTTAGTACCTGTTAAATGGTTAAATATAGCAAGAAAATGATTCTGTAAAAATTTCAAATCGATTTTTTAATTCTAACGTGCCGCGCATTGAGCTATAACGTACTAGTTACTAACATTTGAGTAGGAAAGCTGCAAAATATTTTATTTGGATTTTGGAAAAAATGGAAAAAACATATAGCGCCCGATTAATTAGACCAAATGAGTTGAACTTTTTTAATTCTAAAGTGTTATGACATTCTTGACTTATAACTCAACAGTTGAGAAATTTAAACCAACTGAAATATAGAAAAATAATGGATTTAATTTTGGAACGAACGAGTTTTGTTAAGAACTTTCGAAAGAAACGAGTTTTGCGTCAATCCGTATGGGATCATTAAATTTTAGTATATTTTAAAGGTTATATTAATTTATTTAAATTATGCAAACAGTGCTAAAAAATGTAAAAATAGTTCTGTAGAGGAGAGATAAACTACACCAATTCACATCTTTTTCAAATAACGTTTTTTATACTGTTGGAATTTATAGATGTGTGAATTTCCATAAGTCCTATCTAATGTAGCTTTCGAGATAAAAAAAGTTGAAAACAACACCAAGTCCAATTGGCTTAGACTTTAAAGGCATCAAGTGTACTTAGTGTTGTTTACCACAATATTAATAGAGGCAAATGACAGTCCTTTTTTGTAAATTGTGAAGTAAGGTCTTTTGTTTTTAATAAACATACATAAATTCAGCCACTGCCATTTTGGTCTTGTTTTATTTATTTAGTCAAATTATTCTCAGGAAAATTTAATATAGTTTATTAAAACATGCAGATGCGCCTTCAGTTGTTAGTTCTACAATTTATATAACACATTTTGAAGAGAAATGTAACGTAAAAAAATGTTGTTAGCCTTCTATTATTTTTGGGAAATAGCACCCCTTTTGTTATTGGACTTGGTGCTGTTTGTCTCAAGGCATGGAACAGTACCATAGAAGGTAACGAACCTTTTATGATGTAATTTTTTAAGTATATCATCGACATAAAAAAATATGTTCGGAACATATAAAATATTCGTACAAATGCACATTTTATAACATAAACATCATTTGCGATTATCAACATGTTTTCGCGGTCTGATGTAAAGCTTTTAAAATGTGGCTTGATGTAGTTTATCTCCCACCTGCAGAGTTAAAAAAAATGTGAATTTTTAAACAACTAAATTTAAATCTTTTTCTTCAGTGTACTCGCCATTGCATTTTTCCGTACCAAGTTCAATATTATTATTGTCAAAGACCGAAATTTGAAATTGCAAGTCTTTATTATCTCTCCAATTTTCCCTAAAGAGAGTAGATAAAAGAATTTTCAAATCATTTTTCGGGTTAACCCCCACATTGATGGGAATTATATCTGGAACAATGTCATGTATTTTTCCGAGTACCTTTTCCTTTTATTCTATTATAATTCACCTTGAAGGCTGGAACTTAAAATGTAGTTCACTTAATGCTTTCACCACAGGAGCTACAGCTGATTTCAAGTCATATTCATGAACATGGCTACAAAAATATTTGTTAATATACGATAAATAAAAAACAACATCTTTACAAATTTAATTTTTAAATTCCTTAATTCGGCTCTATTTCATTAACGATATCTTGGCGAAATTCAAATAGTGAACCCGCTGGTTTTTGTTACAGAAATTCGAGGTCACATTAAAACATAGAAAAGGACATGCTTCGATACAATCTATATAACTATTCTTATTAATTTTCAAAATAAGATGTTATCTCAATTTTTTAATTTTGAAACTCACCTACTCATATGAAAAGTATACTGGTCCTTATTTTCTGACTTCACAATTTCAAAAAGCAGACCCTCTTGTGGCCAATTCCACTAATTTATTTAAATATCAATTTATGTTTAAAATTTGTTTTTTTATGTCAAATAAAAATTAAATTATAAGAAAAATTATATTTAAATATGAATTAATTTTTAAAAAGAATTGAAGAAATTGGTCATTAAAATTTTTAATTTTGAAAAATATTAGAAAAATTTTAATGCAAAAAAGTCGGAGTCGGAGTCGCTAGTTTTTGTGGGTACTTCGACTCCGACTCCGGTACAAAAACCTCAACTCCGACTCTTCAACTCCGACTCCGACTCCGACTCCACAGCCCTGCTTGAAACAATGAATTCAAGATTTTCAGTTTGTGGGCAATCAAGGCGAATTCAGTTTTCAGGTGGCGTTGAAAGCACACCTGTGCTACTTTTTTTTCTAAATTAGAGAGAGAAATGTCAAAAGTTCCTTGTGATTTTGACATATGGATCAACGGAAGCAACAAAAAAATACATTGTTGTGTTTTTGGTGTTGTTACTTGTTGTAGTATCGACACCACCGTTTACATGAATTCGCCTTGTGGGCAATAGTAAATGAGCGAAAACAACATCACACAAACACGTGTATGTGTTATACGGTAAATTTTTTCACATTCTGTTTTTATGCAGATATTGTTATTTCTTTTTGTTTTGACTGCTAGAAAATAGTTTTTTATTCATTTTCTCTATTTTAAACGTACTTTTATTTATTAAAAAAGTAATATAATGAAACAAGTGTATGGTTTTGTTTTGGGTATTTTAGGAAATATCTTAGTAGGGAAATTTTTGTATTTGTAGCAGCTCTGGTACAAAAAAACACGAAGAGTAAATGTAAAAACCCGAAAAACTTCGTAATCCAGGCAAACCAGCGCCCACCGCTGGTCTACAACTAGTATGGATACTTAAACTTATATCCGTGTCGCCGCTATGACCTTTGGTTTCCCCGCCCTGAGAAAAATAACAGACCGTGCATTTACAAACAAAGCAATTTGACATCTGGATCATATGGGTCCTAGGACGCAAGCATATACTGGGAAACATTATGGAGGATGATTTGGCTAAACTTGGAACTACCTTACGGGTTCTACTGGATAAGAAGGTATTGGGGTACCACTGCTCTCCAGCAAACTCGAACTATGGCGATTGGCTCCCGTTATTGCTAACGATAAAGGGGTTGCGAACAGGTGAATTATTCCCTTTTTGAGCAAAGGTTCATTGGCAAAAGTGTGTCAGATGAGTGCTGGCTGACATTTCTGCCGAACCAATTAAGAAAACTTAATTTTGTTTCTAACTATCTTTCTCATCATACTCTAACCGCTGTTCGCTACAAAAGAAAGTAATTAAGAATCTTTATGCATGCTTCTATTACAAAATCTTTGCCGACGATACCTTTTCAACAGTTGTTATCGAACTTCCTGTTTGTGAGGTATTTTGCATTACATGATTGTTTTCTAATTACTGTTGCAACAGCAGGAACATTCCATAGAAAGAACAGAAGTGAATTAAAAAAAAAAACAACAATTGGAACCCTTTGCCAACCAGCAAATTTGTATTGTGTGTTATTGGCAACTAAGTATTGGCCCATCATCAGTATCAGTATCAGTTGCAATGGCAATAATATTTGTAATGGCAAATGACACATAAAATATGCATAAGCACGAATACATATACCAATAACCATACATATGTATAAACATTGTACATCCATATAATACAAAGAAACAAAAACACTCAGGATAAATTAACCCTTAATAACCCAGTATGCTTTTGTAACGTAACTGACCAGTAGTGTCCAACGGACTCATTAAAGGAAATAATGATACTTAACGAAAAACAAAGACAGTATACATTAGAAAAAAGTTTTATTTATATTATAAACTTAGGTATTTTGTTTATTTAACTTTAATGAGTTAGTTTTTAAACAAACATTACAAATAATGAGTGTTATTTTTGTCAAGCTAATAGGGCATAAATTTCTTCAATGTAAATAAAATTCAATTTTTTATTGTAATATTTGTTTTTTACAGAGTGTTCAAAACACATACCGTTTGCATTTCTCGCAGCACTGTTTGGAAGTTCTAAATATTTTTGAGGGGCAAGTGTGAAAACGCTTCTTTATTTTTGAATCAGATTCAGATGGTTGACCAGCTCAATATATATTAATAAATAATATATTAATGTGTCTATTGGACACTTGTTGGTTGAGGCGCTACTATTTTAGTTTATTGATAAAAAATAATAAACTTTTTATGCTAAAAATATTTTTATTGCGCATTTCTATTCTATCGGGGTAGAAAAAGTAAAACGGGGTTTCTCAAAAATAAGTACTTTAGCTTTTATGAGCAATGGAATTCAAAAATGTGTCCGCGAGACACTTGTGGGTAGTTATGGGTTAATTTTGTATACTTACTTTATGTACGAGTTGTACTCAAAAATTGAAGAACGAAAAACACTAAATCGTACTTAAAACAATCCTAAATGGGATTACTTTCGAAAATCAATCCCGGAATTTTTAAAAATAAGTACAAGATTCTTAAACCAAGTAAAAAAAGACTAAATTTTTTCGTTGGTAGTGCCACTATGAAAGTAAAATTAAAAGTTAAGCGTTTTAAATCTTGTGTTAATACCCGGGGTACCCGGGTACCCATATACTATAATGAATCAATATTTTTATGAAATAAAATAAAATTTTTAAACGTTTTAAAAGTGTATTAAATTATATTTATGTTAAAATATGATTTTTTTAACCCGAATTCTCCCGGTTTATGAAATAATCGTCCGATTGTTATATTATTTGATTCACTGCATCTCTATGATACCTTTCGTATATATCTGCAAAGAGAACTGGCATATCGGGTCTAGTTTTTGAGAAAATAGATGTCGTCGTATGACGACGCTATTAAAATAAAGGTACAAAAATTTCAGTGATTTGCCATGTTTTCCTCCTAGCATCCAAATGATTTCGTTTGGCTTTTTCTCATGTATTTATTTTTTTTAATTTGTCTTGTGGTTTGGTGTTTGTGGGAAGCTCTCCATTGTTTCTTCGTATTTCAGGAGGTGCCAGAAGTTGATTACGAGACGAAGTATTAATATTTCCTTCGATTTCCTCATCTGAGCCTTCATCAGTCAAGGCGTCAACATATGGAGGTACGAAGTAAAACTCGTTTGATACATTTTTTTTATCTTAAATATCCAAAATGCCCGCGACACTAAGAAATTTACTGATAAAAAACCGAAAACAAAAAAAAAGTTTAAATCAGATAGTACTCGTTGTATCATAGTGTCGTCATTTGACGACAACCAGATATATTCTCATAAGAATTATATTTCTTCTACCACTTGAATAAAGATTTTTAGCAAGAATCTTGTAAACTAGTATTAGTTTTTGTTTTATATTACTTTAGGGCACATTTATAAAATTTATTAAGTTTTTGACACTTACTTTCTAGCCAAACTCATAATTCTGAACTTTTTCAAAAAACTCTCACAAAAAACAATTTACCACACACGAACTCTTTGAATCACAAAGCTGAACAATTTTTTTTATGGAAAAGTAATTAACACACAACACAATTGTCATTGCTTTATTTGTTTCTATGCAATAATAACGGTTCACCAGCAAGTTGAAGCTGCCAATGTTTTTGTCTTCATATGACGACGCTAGGAGAATTGCATAACGCATGTTGCGGTGGCTTAAGTTTAAGCAAATTTTTTGGAGTATTAAAGGAGCAAAAAAATTAATCTAGAATCTGAATTCGCGTTTTTTAAGTTAAATAATGACGATCCAGAAGCTTGTTTAAAAATTTTAATTCCTTATACATTTTTTTCATCTATATATACCTAGGTGGGTACCATGGTACCCAGGTACTTACACAAGGGTTAATCTCAGTTAACTTATCAATGTTTGTTGTAGACTATTAGTACTACCACACACGTAGTTACAAAACGATTTGCTTGTTGTGTGTAGAAACAACAAAAACAACAGCACAAGAAGAAAACACATTATTTTCATGTTTAAAAAGTAAAATTAAGAACTCTTGCTTTTTATTTAGTTTACATTTTTAGTTATGTACATTAAGTTTTTAAAGTAAAAACCATATTGGAAATGATGCTGGTGTTTTATAAATGAAATTCTGTAAGGTGTTAAACGAGTAAGTAAATCAATCATGATAAAATTTTCCTAAGCGATTTAAAATTCGTACTTGAATCAATCTTTCTGTACACAGAAAAAAATAATTTTCATTTTGGAATACGAAAATTGCATATTTGATTAAACAAGTTTTTGAATTTTCTGCGATGACGGTTTTTTCGGTATTTATAAAAAGTTTGTAGGTAGAGTTATTGAATTTTTAGTCAACAACTAAGTTTATTGAGTCGATAAAAAAAGTTGTGCCAAAAATAATTTTTTTTTATTTATTAATTATGATTTTTTTATCTTAAAGAAGTACACTAAAATGTATTGTGGTGGGATAAGCAATTTCCTATGCTCACTTCGCCGGTTGCATAGGCCAGCTCATCAGGAAACCATTTTTTTAAGATTTTTAAAAAATTAAACACAATAAAAGAGTTTTAAATACTGTATTTAATTTGATTCAAAACTTTTTTTATTGAATATGAAAAAATATTTAATTATATCATTATAAAATATGTTTTATTGAGTGCTATTTTACAAACTGTAATTTTCCTTAATATTTTCATTGAATCAAATAAAAAGTTTGTTGACCTAAAATTTGATTTTTAACAAACTGTGTTGTTAAAAATTTTCTGGAGATATTTTTTTCTGTGTACTTGATTCAAGAAAATCCATACTCACCGTACTATTAATACCGCTTCGGATTGATTTGAGTACGGATGGATTGATTTTTATTTTGAGTGTTTTGAGGAGTTCAAACAAATTCAAATTAAGCCTTAATATTGTTTTTTGGTTTATATTTACACCTACAACACAACATATATGGCCATTGCTGCCATAGAAATACTGCTTCCGAAAAAAGCTTTTAATGCTGGTGTTGACATAAAATTTGGCGACAATTTTTTATGATTGGTATTATATCATGGTAAAATGTGTCGCTGGAAGGTCCAAAAGTGGCCATGGTCCCATATAAATCATCTTCCTAAAAGATCACTTATAGGTAAATAATTTTAATATTGATGTTTTAATAATTTTTGGCACAAATAACATTAAAATACATGAATCTTAATCTTATAACATAATTTTGACCTGGTTTCATGATTGCCCATTGCTCCCAAATAGACTTCACTCTCGAAAACTTTGCTCTATACAGAACAAATTATTACCCCTTTCATACAAACGTCTCGTAAATTTTATTAAATTTCTATACATTTTTTAACTGTTTTGCTAGGAACTCAATTGATTCGTACGTTGTATAAACGTAAGCCGTAACGCCCTACATTTTTGGAAACACGCTTTATTTACCCACAATTCCGTCGTGAACGTATTTTGTTTCCTTTTGATAAAAATATTAAAAAATTCCGGATTTATTCAAATAATTGTTTTTTCTATCCTTTTATTTTGTTATCAAATATTTAATTTGAAAAAAAAAAAAATCAAGGTACATTAACACAAGGTAGACTCATTTGGGAGTGTAGACATGCTGCTCTATAAAAAGAACCGAGTTGCCAAAATTGTCTTCATATAAAACAAAAACAATTTAACGCACACATGTACAAATTTTGGCTCATATACACGAAATTTGACGTTTGGGTTCCAACTGGGGTTAACAGCAGACAAACATATGGGCCAACGAGTCTACCTTGTGTTAATATACCTTGCAAAAAATATTTTCATTTTATATTTATTTTAAATTTTTTTTTCTATGACAATAAGGTCGTAACCGGCGTATGAAATAGAATAAGAACTATGTCGACGTACGACGTAGATACGCTTTTACGTCTACAACAGCTATTGTGTGCCTTTGTATAAAATGTTATACGTTTTAATTTGACAACGTACCAACGTCGTACGCTACTACGTTCATACGGTGCAATTGTGTTCCTACGATTTCTATTAATATTTTTGTTTGACAAAAAAAAAAAAAAAAAAAAAAAAAAAAAAAAAAATGATTTCCTTTTTTGTAGTAAGAAAAACAACAACACTATAAGAAAAAAAGCATACATACATATTTGATTGGTTTCAAAGTTGTCAAATTGGGTTCTATGCATTTTTTTTAATTTTCGGATTTTATCAGTGTGAAATGTAGAACGAAAACTTAAAATTTTTGTGTAATGGCAACCTTTTTTTTTTGTTATGGATAAAACATAACATTATTCCCATAAAGTAAGAACATATTTCCGGCTTTTTTCTTTGCTATAATTGTTAAGTTAAGTACATCAAGTTTTGAAAGCAATTGAGAGTTCTTCTGTAGTTAAGGAAAAAAAATAAATACTACAGCAAGAGTGAGTGAAACATTCTTTATAACAGAGAAGATACATATGTGATAGAGAATACAGTACACCATCACATCTATTTAAGAATTATTCTAAAAAAAATACATTGCTCTTGGCCTGAAGCTCGTTTACTGCTTCATATTTACTGCTGATTGCGTCAATGTCGTGCCTTGGAGGCAATAAGGCAAAAAAAAATGTAGGAACAATAGAAAAATTTTAAATTTACTTTGTTTGTTATTTTATACAAATATTAGAAAATAATTTATCTATAGATTCAACAAAAACATGTAAGAAATTGACTTCCAAACTAAACAAACATGTTGTTTGATCCTGTTAACATATTTGTTTAAAATAGAATATAAAAAAGTTTTGAGCAAATTTTTTGTTTAATAGTATAATAATTTAATGGAAAAAAAGTAAATTTTTTCAATTAAGTTTTTACAAATATTTGTGCTTGAATTTACAATTCCTGTGATAGGTCCTGTTCAACACAAATCTGTGTATGAGCACCGGTGGCATGTAATAACGTTCACGGACGTTAAGACACACAATAAAGTGTCATAATGGCTTCGGACGCTATGACACTTTTAAAAGTATCACAATGTTGGTGAACGGCGTGTTATAAGTTTAAGTAAGTTATAATCAGTAAAAAGTCCTACATTTACAAATCCCGAATTTAGAAACTTAAGTTAGCGGAGCCGGTGTTTGTTTTATAAAGAATTTCACCTCTATGGTATAACAAATTCAGACTGTGCTAACTCAAGCTTTCCTGCATTGCCGGACTTCGGCCGGGCGCAGGGATTTTCTACTCTATGGTAAAGGGGTTTGTTTTTATAGAGTGACGCAATTTTAAATCATAATAAAACATATATTTCTAATATCAATTAAACGGGCTTTATTGAAAAGAAAAATTTTTGAAATTAATGTTTGAATATGATTTTTGCGATGTGGCCGCCACGGCTGGCACGTAGAAGGCGCAATCTGGAACACCATCGTTTTTGAAGACATATGGTCCAATGACTCCGCCAGCCCATAAAGCACACCGAATAGTAATTTTCTGTGGATGTAATGGTGTTTCGAAAAAAGCTTGACGATTCTCCTCACTCCAAATCCGACAATTATTTATTTACGTACGTACCCGTTCAACCAGAAATGGGCTTCATCGGAAAATAAAATTTTTAATAGAAATTCAAAAGCAATATCAATTTGTGCTTCAGCCCATTTGCCGAATGATTTGGATTAAAAATTTCAACAATTTGCACGCGTTGCTCTGGTGTAAGTCATAAAGAAATTTCAAAGCAAACTAAACAAAAAGCAATTATCAGCTGTTAAATGGGTGCTCAAATAAAGCAGTGATGCCAACTGAAAGTTGTGACACTCTAAAAAACACCTTTTATAAAAAACACCGACTTTGCAAACTAAATTGGACATTGCGACACATTTGATAGTGAAGTAACATCAAAAAGTGTCGCAATATTCGCGGACCTTATAAGTTATAACACCCTTCAAAGTGTCATAGCTTCCACGGACATTATGACACTGGATTTTATTACCTGCCACCTGGGCAACGTTTTGATGCGGATGGTCCAAAATAAACCACAATTAAAACTTCTTCCTAACTGAGTGTATCAGGTTGTTATTAGGAAAAAATTCAGTAAGTCTATAATTGGCCACAGCTCCAATTTTTAAAAAAATCTCTTATTTTTTGTTTCCAATAACATCAAAATTTTTGACCTTTGGTGCGTTTTGTAACAATGTATATTCAATTAAATTAATAAAAATAAAAGGTACTTTGATATCGACTTGTTACAGAACTCCTCATATGTAAGTGTAAACAATGATATTCATAAATGCATCCTTCAAAAATTGTTAAGCAATGTATTTTTCTGCAGTGAATGTAAGCCTTGATATAAATAATTCTGTAAGTGTTTGTATATGTGTGTATTTCTTGGTCTAGTGTCTATATATTTCTACTAACAATGACCTTGTTTTTGGCTTATATTCAGGTGTTTATTGCATAACACATTCAATTTTATTTTTTTTTTTTTTTAATTTTTAATAAATACAAATTAATGAGTTATGTAATTTAGTTGGGTGAACTAGAAGAAATCTATTTAATACGACTATTGAGATGTATATCATTTTAATACATTAAATTTATTTTTCTTTGCACTGCTCTGGGGTTTTTAATGGTATCTGCATTAAAATAGAATTTATACAAGTTATGTAAAAACTGCCATGTGGCTACGTATGAGTAACATTTGGATTTCTTTAATTATTACGTATACGTTGGAGCCCCATGTGTTGGTGCCAATGGTTTAGTCGTTTATGGGCGTTTTGTGTGATTGAACGCTTTTTGTAGCGAGATGCAAAACAGGGTTTGATATTTTGCTGATGCTACCATATTATGGCATTGTGTGTGCTGCAATTAGCTCGGTTGAAAAAAGTTTTCAAAGAGTAAACATCAGGGTACTACGCATTAAATAGCATTATTTGTGTTAACACAATTCGTTTAAATACCATAATTTTGTAGCATTGCACTAAACACTTTTAATGACAAATTGTGCCACTATTCATTACGACTCTTTAAAAAAAAACATGAATTTTCTTTAATTCCTTTTTTTTTAAATTTTATCAATAATAAATGCGGCGCGCACTAGCTAAAACAACTCTTCGGTACAAAATTGCTATGGAAAAAAATTACACCCGTATGTTCGTATGACATGTGTTTCAAGCACGATTCAACATGTTTGTGCCAGCATGCTGGATATGTGTAAGAAGTTATAGAAAAAAGTTTAAATTTTTAAAACCGTAAAACTATGAAAATACTCATGCAAAATTAATAAATTACCTTAAAGAAAGGTCGCAAATTTGTTTAGATTTACCTGTAAAAGAAGAAAGAAATAAGTAAGTATTTAATATATTAAAACTTAATAGAATAAAATTAAAATTGAGAAGTTTTTGAGATGCATATATATATCTTTACCAACAGGGAGAAGACAAAAAGGAATATATAAAAACAAATGTACTAAGGTATTCAACTCCTTGGCAAAAGTTTTAAAAAGCAGAAGTTATGACGATACATGTAAAAATTAAAAAATAAATAATTAATTACCGCAAAATTTCGAGCCAGCAAAATACCATTCATTGGGTCGAGTGAATAAAAAGGTAGTTTATGCTACATAGCACTAAGGCTGGGTGTTTTAGATCTCAGTTAAACTTGGTTTAGTTAATCTGAAAACAGATTTGTTTTGCCAATACCACGTTTGTATACAAAATTTTGACGGAACAGCTTAGTTTTGCTTAAACTGTTGGTCTTCACAGAAAAAATTTTTTAGGCCAGTAAAAGAATTAATCAAAAATAAAATCAGTTTTAATTAAATATTTAATAAGGTAAATTAAACTTTTTAATCAAGTGTATAAAATATTTCACAATATTTCAATTAAAAGTTTAATTCACTTGATTAAAAGTTTAATTCACCTGATTAAATATTTTATAAAAACTGATTTTATTTTTGATTAATTCTTTTACTGGCCTAAAAAATTTTTTCTGTGTTCAATGATAAAAAAAAAATACATTTCGCCGGAAAAATTCGAGTTTCAGACTACGTTAAACTAAGTTTCAACTTAATCTACATCTCAAAAAGCCGACCTTAGTACTAGCACTAGCTTTAAACTACAAAAAGTGTGAATAATTCTTTGCTTGTGCTAGATAGCTAATGATTAAATTAGGAAGCAAACGCTGGAAAATTCGACTATTAAATTAAATTACTTACAATGTGCAAAAATGTCAAAAATTTAAATTTTTTTAACTAATTTTAAAAAATATAAATGCATAAAACAGAATATAAGAAAAAAATGTTTATTTCCTTTTTTATGTCTTGAATCATTAAACAAGTACTGTGTATTAAAAAAATCCCTGTAAATGTTTTAGTTTTTATGCGAACATAAATAAATATATTTTTGTATATTTATCTGTTTTTTATACATTTTTCTTTTTTAAACATTTTTTTATTTTATTTAAAATATGCAACACAGACTTTCTGTAGTCTGTACCGACCCTTATAGGGTATGAATATCATAAAAAAACTTAGTGGCAACGTCAATGATTATTGTTTATTATCGTTGAGCTTGTTTTACAAAATTTATAAATAATTAGTATTGTGGTTATTTTGTTGAACCATTTATGGTTTTTAATCCAAATTTTTCAATATTCTTATTTCTTCATAAATATAATTTAATGAAAATTAAATTTGATGAACTTGAGCCTAATTAGAATATTGAAAATTAGAAATTGGTTCAAC
This sequence comes from Pollenia griseotomentosa, assembly GCA_963931875.1. Classification (NCBI taxonomy): domain Eukaryota; kingdom Metazoa; phylum Arthropoda; class Insecta; order Diptera; family Polleniidae; genus Pollenia; species Pollenia griseotomentosa. The sequence goes on from OZ007560.1 coordinate 206,131,405, forward strand.
AAAATAACCACAATACTAGTTATTGTTAAAGCTGGGGCACAAGCTCTATGTGGAAAGGGAAAGACGAAAATGAGAAAAAAATGTACTTTGGACTTCAAGAAGAATTCTTGACAAAAGTACGAAAAAACAGAAGTAAGGAAAAACATGTAAAATCGACTAAAATAGATAATCATTCAAAAAAGCAAATTTAGATATACCAAAGGTTAAAATACAATTTGGTTTAAGGATTGATGTTTGACTATTGACGTCAGCAGCCGTCGATGGCTGCGACTGTAAAACGGCAAATCCATCTGAGGAGATCGAGTGGTTGCGATCGAAATATGTCATGGTAGCCTGCCGGCCGCGGTTCGAGCCCCGGCCACGGTCAATAATGAAAGATTATCAATAACAATTTTAATTAATTTTCATGTTGTAAAATTTATTTCTTCATAAATATAATTTAATGAAAATTAAATTTGATGAACTTGAGGCTAATCAGAATGTTGAAAAATGTATAAAATATTTGAAAAAATAAGTAAAATTGCTTTGGAAAACTGTAACATATGTATATATTTAAATGTATTTGTTACATTAACAGAGATTTTACCATTTTTGGTATTTTTCTGAAAAATATAGAATTTGAAATAATCTTCAGGATGTTCACTAATTAAACATATATACTTATAAATATTAAAAAAAAAGTTATTTTTATTTTAATATTGTAGAAAAACACAAGCTTCAAGCACCCCAATCATAAACTTAAATAAAATTAAGCAAAAACTAGTCTTTTTAAGAATTCACTCGTTTTTATTCACACATTTTTTGAGTCAACAAGGGAAGAACTAGTTTCTACAAGTCAGTTTAAAGAACTAGCTTTAACTCAAATTTTTATTAATGTTGAATAATTCTATACAAGTTGCTCTTCTACGAAGAATTAGGTAAAAAATGCGTTATGTTTTATAACAAAGTATCATTTTTATAATATAGAAAAATGAATTCTACAACTAGGAATAATCATATTAAAAAAGTTATAATACAATTGGATTATTAGCTTATTCAATGATAAAGTAGATAAGTGAACATTTTGATAAAGACAAATTAACTGGCTGTTTTTAGAACACGAGCGCCTGACTCGTTGGTTTAACTTACATTTAAAACAAAAACAAGTTCTGAAATTTTGTATTTGTTTGAAATGTAAGGTAAACGAACGAGTGAGGCGCTCGTGTTCTAAAAACAGGTAGTAACTTATTTACAGCCAAATGTCCTGTGAATAACTGGCCAAAATCTATGTATTTTGGAAAAAATGCATAGCAACGAAAACAACCTTTACAAGTTTCAATTTATACCTTAATTGGTCAGTTTCTTTGTTTGGAAAATTAAATAACATTGTAAAATTTGTACAATGGCTGACACAGATTCTTCCCATTTTTTAATCGGTTTTCAGATTTTCTTTTTTTAATGTTTATTTTCTAGATATCTGTAAATTAAAATAAATTAAATTCTCAAATGAATAACATCTGCCGAGAAATATTTACGATATTACCCTATTGAATATTTGCAAATATTTATATATTTTAATTTTAAAATTTTCAAGTATTATTTTCTGTTAATGATTTATTTTGGTTTTGACATCGAGGTAAAAAAATGTATTCTTAATGATGATATAAACGGTAGCAAATTTTTTTTTACAGTACATTTTTTTTAATAATATTACCTTTAAAACGATTTTTCTGTACATGATACATTAAAATACGGTTTAATGAACATATTTCAAACTTAAACAATGCGATTTGAAAATATTTTTGTAAAAAAAGTACTAAATAAAATAAATAAAACTTTAACATATTTAATGAAACCCTGTATGTCTTGTGAAAAATAAAAATGTATCAATACATGTACATTTTTTTTTCACTCACACATATTTGAGTTATGTACTACTAGGTACCTGCTGACAGTGATTGTCAAAGACTCGTGTTACTTAATATACTTTGCTTCAAAATTTCAACTATTAGCTATAGCCACCTTTTTATTCACGCGCCCCATTGATGTTTGCTTTGCCCAAAGTCATGCACTTTTTTATGGGCCCTTAAAGGTTTGGGGTCTTGGAGTCGTTTTTGCAAAAAAGTGATAATTTTCCTTCGGTCCATAGTTTCATGTAGTTGATGGTTTCCTTGAATTTTTAACGGTTTGCTACCTCTTGACCTGCACAGGGAAAAAAGGTAAAAACATCGAATTTTTTAAAGTTTTTTGCGGTTTTGATTTTGAAGACGAAGTTTTTTTGATTTTATATGTTTACATTTTTTGTTCTTTATGACAAGAGCTACAACTTTGACTTAGAAAGTAAATCAAAATTCCGAACGGTTTGCAAGATATGAGTCTGAGAAACTGGGAGACAAGAATCTTTTTTTTTTGTCTTTTTTCACGTAGTGGTGTCCGTATATGATTATATTTTTTCGTGTTGCACTGTGTAAGTCACCATATGATAGAATGAGTAGCTTTTTAGGCTTTCACATTCGAGACTGGTGCAAGGGCTGATAGCTAAGCCTACGAGAAAGCAAAATTCAGCGACCCGCTTGGTGTAAGTACAGTCACCCGCCTGCAAAGACACTTATTCTGATGAAAAACCTTATCAGCTTTTAGCTACAAAACAGCACTAATCCCATACCACGTCAATTCATGTATATTTGAAAACTAGTTGCAACCTTGCTACTCTACTAGACTCTTCTCTCGAGAACCATAATTGTCAGCCACCGTATAAGCAACTACCCCTCATATCTGAGAGACGTATTACATTGAAAGCATATTTCTTATAGATCTGAAAGTATTTTACATTAATCCAATGAAAAATTACATTAAAACTCAACCTATTGTAAACAGAAAAATTCTCGCCAATTTTTTTCAATTAATTATTGAATTAATAATAATAAAATCAGGGGCCTAATTCTGGCAGTCGTGATCGAGTACTTTCTCAGTTCGAAAGCAATTTTATTTCAGTCGATACTGAACGAATCGAAATTATTTTTTTAGTATTGTGAAGCTCAAATGAATGCTTTATAACACTGAAAAAATAATTCTGATTTGTTTAGTATTGACTGAAATAATAAGATATTAAATTGCTTTCGAATCGAAGAAAGCACTCGATCACGACTAACAGAATCAGGCCCCAGTTTTCATTAAAAATTTAATCAATTGAATACAACTTTTAAATATATTAACAACATTACTGCAGAAAATGTTGTTAATACCAAAAAATATTTAATTGATACTATTAATTTGTGTATAAAATTTAATTAATTTTATAATTAATGTCACAAATTTGTTAATTGAAATCAATTTTTATTTTGTAACGCTTCATTGGTATTATGAAGAATGCTTAATTAGCCCCGAGCTAATGGAATGTTTCATAAAATCGATGAAAATTTTGCGTTAAAAATTTGTCATCACATGAAAACTCAAGCTATGTAGACAAAAAATTCTCACCATTTTTTTTTTTTTTTTTTGTTCAATTAAAACATTAATCAATAATAAAATCAGCTTTAATTAAAAATTTAATCAATTGAATAAATCGTTTACTTATATCAACAACATTACTGCAGAAAAAGTTGTTAATATCAAAAATTGGTACTATTAATTTGTTTAGAAAATTAAGTTAATTTTTTAATTAATATCCCAAATTTGTTAATTGAAATCAATCAATTTTGTTCTTTGTAACATAAGCCCCCCGAGTTAGTAAAATGTTTCATAAAAGCGATGAAAATTTTGCGTTTACTATTTGTCATCACATTAATAAAACATTTCATTAACATAATAATGAAGAGTCAAACGTTAAAAGACATTTTTTTTTTATTTTAATCAAAAGGTTTTTGTATTTCAATACAATTTTTACAGCCAATCCCACGATGTCACACGTTAACGTTCGCATAGAAAATTGAATTTAAAACAATTTCTAAAATTAGTTAATTTGTACAATGACATACTAAATTTTTATTAGGTTTATTTTTTCAGCCATTTTTGCAATGTGCGTTTTTAGTTTTTGCGAATTTTGTTTCGTGTTTTTATTCTTGTTACAAATCATATAAATACAATTTTTATTTCATTTTAATATTCCTTTTAAATTATGTTATGTTAACTTTCATAACCTAACCTCTAAATTAATTGCATAACATTTCTTTAATCAGCATGCTACGACCTTAGTTAGCATTCTTTCCATTTTACTGGTTTATTTAATTAATTAACAATTAAAGAAAAAAGAATTTGAGAAGAATTTTTTGCTCTTGGTTTTTCTTTCACGCTGTTTGTTTTTGTACCTATTACGAACTTTGAGTTACAATCGCTTTTTCGTTATCGTAATGAAACATTAAAATTTACTATTTTTTTTAAATTTTCATTCTAGTTATAAGTATTTTGTAGTTCGAGAACTTTGTTTTGATTTCATAGATTTTCTGAAATTTTTCTTCTTCTTTTTTCTTTTGATATAAAAATATTTAAAAATTTCAATTGATAGTTTATTTATATTTTAAGATATCTGTTGAAATAATGTTTAACATTAAATAGGATTTCTCTTTTAAAAGAGATATCAAGTTGTCATGAATTCAATGAAAATTTTTTACCGAAATTGCGAAACTCAATTGTGTTGTTAAAATTTGATTCCCATAAAGAAACTGTTAATTTAATTAGATAAAAAATTTATTGAAATTGACTCATTAGATTTATAAAGCACAACTCTTTCAGTGTACTATTCGCAATTTATGACTCATCCTTAGCATTCACCTCTGCTTCCCATACGCAATAATAATTCCCACAATATTATATTTATATATTTACATATATTTATATAATATTGTGGGATTTATATATTATCATTAACAATTGGCGAAATAACTATACGTCAACTGAAAAAAATGGGAAGAATACTTTATTGGTATTGATTTTAACACGTTTTTGAAATCTTTTGCAAAAATGAGGAAAGAGAAGTTTAGTTCCTTGCAGTTAATAGGACGATTTATTCTTTGTATTTTTTGATTTTAAGATGATTTAAAACTGGTCTATTTGGATATCCTTATTTTCATTTATTATTTTATTCAAGGTTATGGCACAAACAGAAGTAACGTTGGAGAGTAGTTATATGGATTATAATTTACTTTAAATTAAACTAGTTCTTTCTTTAGTATTAGTTTTAGACAATGAAATGTAATTTGTAATAAAATTCATAATTATAGAAGTAATTTGCTAATTAACAATTCGATAACAAATGAATTTTAGGAATAATAAGGGTTTTGTGGTAAACAACATAAATTCCATTGTTTAAAAGTGACTTTAGGTAAATGGAAGTCGACAATATCAATTATTAATTCCATTGAATTTAAAGTTTGTTTCGTTGTATATTTAAATCATAGTAGGTTTTGAGTTTTATTTGTTTTTCTTTGAATTTATTATATTAAAAATTATAAATGTTATTGAAAAAATAATAAATAATCTTAATCATATATAATGTTTTGCACATTTACAGCCTGGCCCACTATGACGACCGCCATCGTTCGTTTACATTTTCAACGACAAACAGGTGATTTGCGCCCCAATAACAATTTTCAGCACGACAAGTCGATCGCCAGTGCAAACATTATCGTAATGGCCCAACAATAATTGAGTTGGCAAATGCAAATGGCAAATGTGCGAATACATGTTAATTATATGAGGCAAACCATATTGAACTTAAGGAAACTTTTTTCTAAGTTCAATGAAACTGTCTTTTGCTTAAGTAAGGTGCGTATTAAATCGCACTTTCCGTACGGAATCAAATGTTTTTTTATTTTGTTTTTGTTTTTTTAAATACAGTTGAGAGACTGTTTGTTAATTTTTGACAGTAGGTTAAGCAAGTTAATGCATATTATGGTGAGGCCTTAAGAAAAGTGAAACCTGTCGACCGATAAATCGAAAGTTTAGCTTTGTCCACACCTATCAAATATTTGACGTCCTATACGTTACCACTTGTTTTAACCTTCCCACAGGTGGTGAATAGGGTATGTATAAGTTTGTCATTCCGTTTGTAATTTCTATAACATTGATGTTAGACCCTATAAAGTTGATTTAACGATGTCCGTCTGTCCGTTGAAATGGTTTTTCCAAAGACCTCATATATGATGGGGGCCAGGTTATTATACATTTACGTCACATATGGTCCGGAATTGTTTGCAATTGAAATTCAGCAAGATCAGTCCACAAATGGCTGAGATATGAGTAAAAAACCACGACTGCCTCAAATGTATTCCTCTAAATGTCCAATAAGACGTGACATTACCATACCAACACTGTATTACCAAAACGACATAAACATACCATACAAACCAATTAAATTTTGGTTTCAACGGCCATACAGTGGCTATGGTAATACAGTGTTGGTAATGGATTTTTTTTGTTGTTTTTTTATACCCTTCACTAAACGTGGTGGATTTTATTTGTAATATGTTTAATTTTACGCATACACATACACATTAATGCATGTACATGATATGCCACTCAAATAAAGAAACAAACTCATAGACTCAATATATTTTATTTTAACGCTTCTTCAGTAAAAGCATTCGTAGCCGAGTTGTTAAGTTCTCTCCTGAGACTAATGATATTGCCAGTTCGAATCCCAAAAAGGATTTTTTTTCTTTTTTTTTATATAATTTTTTAATGTTCTAAAAAACGATTTTAATATTATAAAACGAATTTCAAACATCAACTTTGGCAAAAGAGGAAACGGGCTTAGGTACATATATACATTTTTTTGTTTTTTTTATATTCTTCGGCATGGCGAAATGAAAAGTTGGCGTGGCTCAATTAATATTTATTTATACCCATCTAAAGAACGTTATTTATGTATATAACTTGTTGCTCTTATCTCATGATGGTGAAGGGTATATAAGATTCGGCATAGCCGAATATAGCACTCTTACTTGTTTTATTAAAAAATGGTTTCCTTTTGCAAAATGTTTAGCTAGATCAAACATTAATTAACAAGTTCTCTATTACATTATATAATTGTGTTCTTACAAATAAAACAAAGTTGTTATATTAATAAAGCTAAAATTTGATGAATTTATTTGTCACGTTTTTTTTAAATTTTTTCGTCAAATATTTGTTAGGTTTGAACAGAACTTTAGTGTGCCGCTTAAAACATCTATAATTAGTAACTTGTTTTTGCCCACATAAGTTGTCGATCAACATCGAGGCCAAGGCTGTTAACCTGTGGACGTAAGAATTATAAAACCTTTTATAAAAATTAATACATAATTGCTATTTTCTCAATTTTATTATAAGTTTGGTTTAAGGTTATATTTTTTGTATTTCAGGAAAGCAATTCTAAACAGTTTAAAAAGTCTTTTTTTGAAAATTAACTCTTATTCTAATGTAATCAGCACATTTCTGCGGTTATAGTTTTTTTTTTAATTTTTTTCCAAAACATTTCTTATGTCACAGATCGAAAGTTAACTTTAATTTTTATTTCAAATGGTATTGCACATTGAAAAAAGATAAGAAAAAACTAATTTTGCTATAACTCCCTAAAAAATCGTACAAAATAATTGAACCCTTGCAAAGGGTGCTTTAAAATATGGAGGTGCCATAAACTCATATTTTGCTTCAGTCAACTTAACATGTCTTTCCACAGAGAAATTATGCCAAGTTGCCTTTGTACTCATAGGGACTTTAAAAAAAAATTAACATATAAAATAACTCCGAAGTTTAGAAAGCGTTCTAAGTGCAATTTTTCCTTTTGTGTGATTTTGCAACCGCTTTTCTCATGAAAAAAGTGGATGTTGATGGCGTATATCAATTCGCTATCCAACGAGCATGGCGTACTGCAACTGGGGCTCTCTAATGAATAAAATCTGCCCAAGACTCTAAGAAATTTCTTCTTCCGTGTAAGTATATAAAGATATATACTTATACGGACAAACGATCTGCTTTTTGAGTGCCCAAGAATTCATGAAGAATTTCCCTGTCCCAATTACCAATTATTTTTTTCCTTCTTTCTTTCAATGAGCAAGGGTCTTGTCCCAACCTTTTTGCGATCCGATGCACTAGTGACATGTCATACAAGCCTGTTTGGGATTCCCTTACTCTTATTTATACATCTCATGCCCGTGTTTTTAAAAAACAGATATCTAGTCGTGTTCGTGGCAAACAGTTATCTTAACCATTCGGTAACACTATTGTGGTTATTTCAACTATAATTTTGCCTACGTGAATTGATTATCGAAAATCGATAATGTAAAATACATTACACTTTAACCCGTAGGTTAGAAATACGTTTTAAAATTATGAAAAAAAAAATAGATATCTATACAGCTAGATACCTATTTGTAGAAATTATGACCATAAATCTTAATTAGTAACAATTGGAGACATCTCGGAAGAGGAACCTGGCTTTTCCCTTTTTTAAGCCTATTTTGTTCTTTTATTTTTCTTTAAAGAATTCTTTCTTGTTCCTTGTTGTCCTCCTTTCTTGTCTGCTGACGAAATAATTATACTTCTTTCCTTTTTCAGGATCAACAATAAACGCTCTGTCAATATCAACTGTGCACGCTAGTTTTCTAGCTTATCAATACAATATTTAAAAAGAATGAAAATATCAAAACTTTTACAACTTTTGAGACTTTGAACACTGCCTTCCAATTCACTTAGATGGCACTTTACTACTATCAACTGAAGTAAAAAAAAAAGAAAGTACGTGTCCTGGGGTGTAGGGTGAATTTTTGGGAGACCCTAATGTACAAACACCTTTGAGAGATTAATGACTAAAGCACTTTTTGGAGAAGTAATTGATGTTTAAATAACATCAATGCTTGACCCAATTCGTTTACTTTTTGACCGCTTTTCAGCTTTTTCTGCTTTACGTTATAAAAACCAGCACAAATTAATAATAATTCCTTAAAAAATTTCCATAAAAATCCCGTTTTATGAAATTTGTGGCCTTAATATACCCCACTTTATTAACACGTTTTTACTAAACAAACTCTATTTATTACAAATAAGGAAGATAAAAGATAAAATTTTAATTATTATGAAAATATGTTTATTTTATTTACGACAACTTTTTGCAGTTTCTTTTGATTAAAATAAAGAAGAAAAGACACTTCAGTGTGCGTGAGGATACAAGATAAGAAAATGAATTCATAGTATTAGAGACTCATACGATACAAAATAAGAGTTTGTGTAAATAATTTCGAATGTTTATTTAAGTGAAAGAAGATAAAATGAAAACCAAATCTGCAATTGTTGTTAACTTAAACAAAAGCTATAAAACCTAAATAGAAAAAATACACAATAGAGAGTTTACGAAGTTACTATCGCATCAGCTAAATTTAAATGCACAGTGGGAACTTAGAAAAAAATAATAAAAAAATGTTGATCAGATCAAATCAATTTAGATAAAAAAACCAAAACAAAATTTTTGGAGAGACAACATGATGTTTGACTTCGAAGCAATAGCCTACAAAAATGTAATTAAATGTTTTTCGAAAAATGTTTGGTCACCTAAGGTCCTATGGAAACAAGTAAATACTTAAAGATGTGAACAAGATTGTTTTGCTATTAATCCAACTTCTCGCACTTCTCACGATTTGATCACGATACTAAAAATTTTGGAACAAAAGAAAAGGCTACCAACTACTGTTTAAAGTAGATATCTGGAACAGAGGTTAGTCATGATCGAATACTTTTTCGATTCGAAAGTAATTTTCTTCTTTTTTTCTAATTCTTTCGGTTGATACCAGAGAAAGCCAAAAAGTTATATTTTTAATACTTATAACCTATTCATACTCCACCGAGCACGAGTACAGACAGGTATGAATACCAATAATTATGAACATATATAAGTTTGTATAGCAACCGGTATGAGTATGAACAAGCAGAAATGCGTATGGATATTAGTATGAATGCGTATGAGTATAGGCATGTATCGATGAGTATCGACAAGTAACTTCAACAACTCGTATGGTTATTGTAAAGCAAGCAGTGTAGCCAGGACTTAAAAATGTTTAATGCAGAAAAGACAATTATATTTTAAGTATTTTCCAAAACCAGCAAAACAAATATAGCACTGATTAAATAAGAATTAATTAATTTTGGTAAAAGCTACATTAAAACATAAATATTTTCTAATATTATAAAATTATGCTTTTATTAACAATAATAAAATATAATCTTTTCTGCGAAAGGGGTCTTTTATAAAAAGAATTTAAAAAAAGAAGGCTATCAACTATTTTGGAATCTATTCTGTTTCTTTTTGCATGTTTCTAGGTAAAAAGAAAACTCATTTTGATGGTGCGCTGCAGGAATTTATATGATTCTTTATTTTTTTATAGACAACCGTGGATATATTGTAGAGTTGTTTTTCCACCATACGTGATGTTGTAGTCTTCTGTAAGGCTTACATTTTCGTTGACATACTGATCGACTTCAGCCTTTAAATTTTAAACGTCTTAAAAATGCAACTGCCAACAGTTAAACATCTCAAAGTCATACTATGTATGAATGTGATATCTCATTTCTAAATTCCGAATATAAGATTTATATTTTTTTTGGTATTCGGCAACTTTTTGTGTTTTTATTAAGAATATTCATATAAAACGACGTATTATAATTTGCATCCATTTTGCCATTTTTTCGGATTTTCTTAAAAATAGTTTTTTCTATTTATATAAGAACGCAGATCTTTATATTCCGAAGATTTTTGTAAAGTCAACAATTTTTTTTCAATAAAATTTTGTTGAATTTTACTTAAACGATTTTGAAAAAAGGATTTATTAGTGATTCCGCAATAACAAAAAAATTCTGGCAACACTAATGAAAAAAATTAATAAATAAAAAATGTTTGAAGTCAATGATATACATAATGATATATATATATGAAATACAATAAGTTTGATAACATACGTGAATGAAGTCAAATGCGCAGGGATATACACAAGTATAAGAATAAATAGATACGAGTACGCACAGGTATTGAAAATTTTCGATATGTGCTAGAGTACTTTAATTTTTTTATACCCATTGTCTTTCTCTGGTTGATACTGAACAAATCGAAATAATATTTTTCCGTATTATAAAGCATTTATTTGAGTTTTCACAACACTAAAAATATTAATTCGATCGACTGAAAGAATGACAAATAAAATTGCTTTCGATTACGACTGCTGCCACAATTACACCCCAGGCTTTAGATAATACAAACAGTATTTCCGATTAAGTACATTTTTTTTTGCATAAAACGATCATTATTTTTTTATTTACATCACAAATCTTATACACTTTATGCACTGTTGTCAGTAAAGTACCTAAAAAAATACATGTCATCCGAAATACAATTTTACTCTTAAGCAAACAAAAATAAGTACTTCTAATTTTTACGCACATATTACAGTGGATGGGGGGGGGGGGAGGGGGGAATCATCTCTATTACACACAAAACACAATTTGTAATAAAAGCGATTATTATCGTTTGAAAAGTTTTGGCTTTATCTCGCCCTCTTAAGCAATTATAGAAAACCTTAGCATCAGCAAAAGATATAATTGAAAGAAACTGTACACAAATATGTATGTCACAATACGTGAATGCCACAAGTATAAGAGAGTACACATACTTGTGCTACGAAGAACAAAAAAAAAAATTCACAAAAGACCACTGAAATTAACTTAATCGTAAGTTCATTTCGTTTTAAGTAAAAACGATAATTGTTGTGAATATTATAATTTATAATTTATAATTATTTGGGTGGAATTAAAAAAGTACAAGTAAATGGTCAAGAGTTGTGTAAAGCTGTATTAATATCTTTTTTATATGAAGAGCAGTGTTGCCAGAAGTAGGGGAAAATCCCTACATGTAGGTTTTTTTTGATACTAAAATAGCAGCGTAGGGAATATCGGACAGATTCAGATTCACACAGATCATATCGCATTAGTTATGAAATAAATGCAGAAAAAAACGTTTTCTTAGTGATATTTTCATGTCCAAAAAGGTTGAAAAATTTTATTTTCCCTAAAATCGCAAAACAAAAAAAAATTTTCCAGTGCTGTTTGTCGCTTAAAAGTTAGGGACACTAATACGTTTGTATGTATATGTTTTTCTAAGATATACAGGGGTTTGATGGAAATCGAAAACGAAAAATGAAAGAATTTTAAAAGTCGTTTTTCAATAAGATTTCTGTAATAAAAAAATTGTATGAAAATTCTTATACAAATATTGCTCCATTAAACATAATTCTTTAACAAAAATTGTGAAAATTATATTAAAAGTTTTTTAAAAAGAACTTCTAAATTCTTTCGTTTTACGTTTTCGATTTTCATGACACCCCTGATAATTCAATGATTTGATGATGAATGATTAATTGCCTGTTTTTAGAACGCGAGTGGATAAGTGACTCGTTTAACTGTCATATAAAACAAAAACAAAATATCAAAATTTGTTTTTGTTTTTTATGCAAGCTAACCGAGTCTTTTCTGCGCTCGCGGTCTAAAAACAGGCAGTTAATTGAATTTAATAAAAAGTACAAGCATATGTGTTATTTTTTTTAGCTTTGTACATAATTTTTTTTTGGTTAAGCTTTAATATTCTTAATTTTTTTTTTTTAACTGATGTTTTTCTTCAATTTTAATGACAAGAATGCGTAGCAATTTTTGTAAGGGAAATTTTTTCAACGTGTAGGTAAAAAATCGGATTTTTGTTAGCATGTGTAGGTATTTTTTCGATAAATCTACTGGCAATACTGATGAAGAGGATACGTTTGGGCTGACACGTATAAAACAGGATGGAGTGAAAGTGAGCAAAAACTTTATTCATACACAATTTCTAAGCAATATAACTTTATTTAAAGCGCATTAAGGATGAAGTTTGTAAAATAAGGCAACAAAGTGCTTTATAGAGTTTAGTACCATTCAAAAATCTCTAAACACTTATATTTATATGAGCGAAAAACGAAGTTGGTGATTCCCCTTGTGTTAATAATTTTATTTCGTAACTGAAACTTTCAGCTTCTTCTTAAGAAAGTATACAAAAGTGCTTCGTGAAAAACAAAAGCTTGTTAAAAAAAGGGATTAGTTAAATTGTTCAATTGTTACTGGTATTTCTAAATAGTTTAATATAATAAAAGTTAAAATTTGAATGCTAAGCAAAAAATGTCTAAAACTCGCAAGGATTTGTGTTGCTCTGCATTTGGCGAACCACTTACATTAAGGCCCTAATTTTGTAAAACACAACGCAACAACAAAGAATTACATTGAAAGCAAATACAAATTCATAAATATTTTGTAATTTTGTTGTTGCTTTTAACAGAAATTCAGATTGGTTTTTAAGATTTCATACGCCTCATTGCTTGTGGCGTTGAAAATTTTAAAACAGTACATAAATTTCTGTACAAAGCAACAACAAAATTACAAAATATTTATGAATTTGTTTTTGCTTAAAATATAATACTTTGGCGTGCGTTGTGTTTTACAAAATTAGGGCCAAAGTGTTAATGCGTTACCATCAGATTGTAATATTATTAAATAATTAAAGTAATTTTTTTGGGAATACAAAATGTTCAATTTACAAGATTTTGTTTGTCGTGCTTAAATCCCAATTTTTGTTCTTAAAAAAACGCTGAAATTTATTGTTGATGGGATAAGCTATTCCTATGCTTAGGCCATATCATCAGGAAACTTCATCCAAAGATTTATTAAATATTAAATAATTGGAAACATCCTTGAATCAAATGCATATAGGCATTTCCATTTCGACGTGACGTGATATTTGTACGACAAAATGTAAAAAAATTAAATGAAGAAGGTTAATTTGTAAAAAGGGCTTTATTTACATGCAAAGTAATGAAGTAGCACTATATTACAACAATCGCCGCTAAGGATTTGCAGGCATTACAAAAATATGCTTTGGCATGACCTAAAAAAACAGAAGTGGATTTTGACTTGCATTACAAAACTAAATAAGACTGCGAATTGAGCAAGACGTTTTGTATAAAACCTTTTTCAGTAAACTTTGGACTTATATAGATTTATTTTTCAAGCTATCAAATTTAAAAATCTTTGCTCGATTTAAGGTACATATGTGCATTTTCAGCGAAAAGTCTACTTTTATTATTGTTACACCAGAATGCAAATAATGTTGTATTTTAGGACCATGTTGTACAACTGTTTTCCCTTTTTTTTTATTAAATCTAGAGCTAGTTGCGCTTTACACCAATATATAAAAAAGTAAACTATACATATACAATTTTTTGAGAAACAATTTAAATTACTTCTGGTGTTACGTAACAAAAAGTAGACCGTCAGTTTGTGCCTCACAAATCAGGTGGGTGCTTAAGAGTTAATATACTTTAGTCTATTGAGCATTAGTTCATAATACAAGAAAACAAAAATTAGGAAAACAAATTTTTCGCTCCACCCTCGTGTGCAACCAAAGAA